>ML675621.1:10128596-10255974 GCA_007922155.1 Mesoclemmys tuberculata
ATCAAATAACACAACTGCCCCCCCCTCCTAATGCAGCCCGCGTGACAAAGACGATGCTAGCAAGAGCCAAACGGAGCCTTTGACATGGGGTGGGAGGGAGCATTTTCAGCTGTTGGCCCCTGTAGCTGGGAGGCATGACAATTCAGAGTGGACACATGGTGATGTGAGACACAAATTAATGCCACCCACTTGGACTGTCTAGCCATGTGTTTTGGAGCCCACCACCACACAGCAGCAGCAGACACTTCACTCAACCCATCTGCTCCCAAGGTGTTTGAGGGCTGGAATTTAAGCCGCATTTGGCCCAAAGGGTCTTAATGCCAGACCATGACATGCAGCATAGAGACGGCTCATTGTGCCAACAGTAGCCTCATGGCCCAGCTTGAGGAGCACAGCAGCTGGCCACAGGTGGCTAGGCTTCCTAGCAGCCTTTATTCTGCGGAAGGAAAAAGGGGCCGGGTGAGGAGAGCTTCTTCACCATCAAGACAGCCCTGGCCTGAAAGGTAGGCAGCAGAAGGCGCACACACAAGTGCGGCTTAGGAGAGGCATTTTAATGAGCCTTCAAGCCCAGCTTCACCATGGCTTCATGCGCACACAATTTTAGGAAGGCATCTACCCCCTAGGTCAGAGTGAGGAGAGTCAGACGGGCCTGGTCAAGCTGGTTGTAGGAGGAAGCAGCTACTTCTCCATCTAACACAGACTAGAAACTTAGAAGCCATTTCCTTTGAGCAGCCCCTTTCCAGACTATCCCCCCACCAGCCCCAAGCAACAGGACTCTGAAGAGCTGGATTCTACTGGGCAGCTAACAACTGAATGGGATGGACTTGCAGAGGCAGAACATGACATTAGCTCCCAGCCAATGGTAGGGATGTATTACAGCCACTCCGCATTCTCCGCAGAAAAAAGTCAATCCGCCCCCGGTAGCTGAAAAAAATCACTGCCTCCTCCAGAGAAGGCAGCCAGACATCACATCGAAAAGGGCAACTGTGCACCAAACCATCAAAGCCAACATTCGACACTGAAAACCTCTCCAGCGCCAGCCTCCCCTCTGCTGGGAAAGTCACAGAAGGTGGACTTGGTTCCTACAGGACATCCACCGTCCTGGACCCACACCGCTTCAGACAAGGGCACCATGACAGTCCTAGGGCACTGCAAGCAGCTCCCCCAAATACCAGTTGCTAGAGGTCACCTCCCTGCTCACATGACTCAACTTTTCTGGCTAATTTGCCAGTCAGCCCCATGGCATAACAGGTCTCCTCGCATCTCTCCAGTGCTCTGCTCCTCCTTTCCAGAGACCTTTACCTGCAGCCCCACAGGATTGATCCTGCCCGCCCACCTAGCCCCCCACTCCAACATCTACCTGCCCGCAGTCACCAAGAACCCAGCTGTAGCCCCTTCCTACAGATGCAGCCACCACTGTTTGTTCCCGCAGGAGGCCAGCGCTCAAGTGAGCAGCTGGGCCAGGCAAAGATACTGACGGAGGAAGAAAGTGCATCGTGAGTCACTGACCTCCCCTTCCATCGATGGGCTCGGCCTCCATTTGCTGAAAAGCCAGTCTTGCCAGGCTCCTTCTCAAGTCTGGAGGAGCAGGTGTTAGTGCGAAGGAATCCCTTCTTCCACTCCAGCATGCCCAGGGGACGCCTCCCCTCCGGGGGAGGGAGCTGGCCAGCCAGGACTCCAGCCCAGGTAGTTCCATGGCTGACGTGATGCAGAGGCTCCAGCATCCGCCGACAGGACACGCTGCTGTGAGAGCGCTGCCTCTCCTGACTCTCTCCACCTGCGGCCAGTTGGGGTCTGCTGGGCGTTTCTGGACTGTTGCATGCAGCAGCTGCTGCATACCAACCTGCCGAGGCAGCCGTGCACTAGGCCGAGGCAGCCGCGCAGGGCTGTGAGAACTGGGGAGCTGCAGGAAGGGTTCAGTTGCAAGTGGACTTGGTTGCTGCCGCGAGGAGGTGGACTTACCCAGCCTGGCTGCTCGGACCAGGGCAAGGTGCCCCCTTGTGGGAGAGCTCTTCCACTAAGGCCCAGGAAGGGAACACTTCTTGTACAAGTTACACAGCTATCGCAGGAGCCCGACACTTCCCCCAAGCGGAGGGGCCAGCCTAGGCCAGACATCGCTGCAGCAGGGGGGCTAGGAAACCCTTGGACTCTGCAGCAGTAGGTGTCCTAGCAGAGCCTTAGTTTGTGCTTCTAGATCTAGTCGGATAGCACATCCCTAGAGCCAACTTTCCTGAAGGGCCACATTGGCATGGGCCCAATCTGCCATCCCACAGCAGGCAAGTGTCCTAGCCCCCCCACGCTGGCTGAGATCATGCCAGCAGCAGGAAAAACCTGTGCACGACAGGAAGCCTCTCTGCACCTCCGGCCAGGTGAGCCCCAGAGTGCCCACGGACTGCATCTCTAACCCCTCCACTTGAGCAGAGCATCACCACAGGGGCACAAGTTCTGCTGCCTCCACGTTCTCCCCCAGTCCCGCAAAGCCCCTCGCTGTGCTGCTCCATGCAGCGCCCTTTTCCCCAGATCCCCCAAACGCTGCATCCATTAGGGCTGCGTTCCCGGCCACAATGGCAGTCTGACGAGGAGCCAAGCTCAAGGCAGGAGCTGGCTTCATTTGCAGTCACTAGGGAAGAAAGGCGAAGATTAGACCCCCCCCACATTGTGGGGCTGGGTCAGTCCCTTTCGGAGAGTCTGGAACCAAGTGCCTGACCAAGTGCTGTTCTCGAACGTGCACAGTAGAATTTAGTTGCGTGCTTCAGTTATCACGTCACACCTCCCCCACCACGTGACATGAGTGAGATGAGGGGGTGGCTGGGGAGAGGCAAACTCCTTTGATGGTAAGTAGCAGGTTTTCCCCCCTGCCAGGGATCAGTTAGGACTCCCCCACCCCCATCCCAGGCAGGACCAAATCAATCCTAGCTCGTTTGGGAGACGTCGGAGGTATGGTGCCATGCTCTGGTGCCATGTTGTGTTGCCGAGTTGGAGACGTGGGTTAGAAAGAAGGCCTGACCTCTCATTCCCCAGGCTCTGGTGTGTGGGTAGCGTGAGGCCCATGCACGGATTGCCAAGGAGAGATGGGCTACAGAGATGGGCAGAAGCTTGCAAGTCCCGCTGTGCACCCTGGAGAAGAGATGGTTACCTTACCAGTCTTTCCAGACGTGGGGGCCATCAAGCTTAGGAATGAAGCTGCAGTACAGCCACGCCACTAGCTGCAAATAGGCATCGCTAGCGTGTCCCAGCTCCAGCGACAGCTTTGAGCTTCAGGGCTAGCCTGCGCTGGCATCGTGGCTGGAGGTCACTGGGGACATCAAAGGAGGGATTTGAGAGGGAGGGAAGGCAGACGGGATCATTGAAGTCAGTGCTTGGCAAGTGGGGGAGTCCCCGGGGCAGAGGGCTGAGGTGGGCAGCCCCAGACAGTACGCAGTCACAGGCCTGCCAGCCCCTTCTGCCATGGCATCTCTGGCAGGGCTACGGTTAGCGCTGGGCACAGTCGTGGCCCCCTTGGTTGGGGTCTGGGTAGCCGAGTCAACAGCCAGATCACTGAAAGCTTCAGGTCCAGAATTACTCCAGCCCCTAAGCCCACCTTGTGCCACCCTTTGCCATCAGCACACGACACGTGCGCCACTCCCAGCTGGGGTTATTTTAGTGAGAGTCACTCCTAGTGCGGGAGCCACGGCGGTAGCCAGCACCCACACCACAAGGGGACAGGACCCTTTACGGAGGGGCAGATTAGCCACCTGTCCAGACAAGAGCCACGGCACCAGTCTGGCTTCACTTGGGTAGTTGAGTGGCTAGGGGTTCAGTGCACGGAGAGTTACAAGAGCGTCTCCAAATGGCTACGAAGCTGCTGAAGCCCAGCAGAGGGGGCCAGGCCCCACACACCAGGGGAACCAGGCCAACTGCATTTTCAGTTACCCAGATTTCCTGGGAAGGAGCCGCTGCAGCAATGAACCAGTGGAACGGTGTCCATGCTGCGTCCGTCACAGCAAGGACACCATCCCCTAGCCACCTGAGCAGCCAGCATGGGCAGAGGACTCTGCCCACAGTCTCTTTCACTGCATGCTGCGAAGAGGTTTTGGAAGTCCCTTATGTGGCAGATTTTATCTGCCATCCAAGAACCGGCTCCTGCTGTCACCCCACCCCGCAGCCTCACCCAGCAGGGCAGAGGCCCGGCCTATGGATCCGGTGGCTCAGACCTGCCAGCAGTTAAGTAATGTTTAACTCCATGAATTTTTATTGGACACACATCCTGTGTGGGAAGACCTCTGACGACCTGCCAGCTAGAGATTCGAGTCTGGGGAGAAGCTGCAGGGGAAGACATTCTTCCCCCAGCTACTTAATGAAGGGCCAGATTAGGCCACCAGTCCCTTGCCAGACCCCCCTCCCACACTACAGAGGATACCTCCCAGAGTGGGAAAGGCTGGGGGAATGCCACTTGCATGCTGACAGCTGCACAGACTTCCACCGCTTCAGCCAAGTTAACCCATTACTGCTCTGTTCAGGCTGCATGGGA
Source organism: Mesoclemmys tuberculata (assembly GCA_007922155.1). NCBI lineage: Eukaryota > Metazoa > Chordata > Testudines > Chelidae > Mesoclemmys > Mesoclemmys tuberculata. The sequence continues at coordinate 10,133,107 of ML675621.1, forward strand.
CTGACTGGGCTGCGCTGCAGTTACGGTGCTGTCTCCCCAGCGCCACATGACAGCCCTGCCTAGGGCAGGTGCCCGGCCGGAGGCAGCACTAATTGAAGAGGCCTTCCACACAGCCCAGCCCTGCTGGAAGTGGAGCAAACTGAAGAGCTTTGAGAGATAACTCATATGAGCTGAAGGGGTCGCGCTGAGCTCCAAGCGAGACGCATTAATCCCCCTCTGGTTCACGACCTCGGGAAGGGTAGAGCAGGCATCCTGGTAAGGGTAAGGTTCCTGCGGTCCTTCCCTCAGAAGGCCCTTCCTGAAGCAGTTGCAGCCACTCCTTACTTCCTCTAGCCATCACGCCCACCTAAGGCACTGTGGAGAAGGGCAGTACCGCGAGTGATCCAGCTAAAGGGATCTCATTTTTAGCCAGAGCGCAGTAGCCCTGGTTGCTGCTGGCTCATTTAGCACTGGCATGGGATTTAGACTCTTTAGATGCCTCTGTTCCTCTGATCTGCAGCTCAGCATGGCTGGGGTTGCAGGTGAGCACATCAGCTTTTGAGGCAGGGCAGGGGAAGTAGGGGAGATCCTGGGCCCAGACCAGGAACACTTTGGATACTCAGCCTTGTGGGCATTTGAGCCCCAGTTTATAAGGGATTGTTGGGTCAGGCCCCCCCCCCCCCACTACGAGACAGGGCCACTGCTCATGCCTGCCCTAGGCAGTGTATTGGCCTGCTGGACCCGTCACCTCCACCGACAAGTGCCAAACCGTTGGCAAAAGAGGGCCCCGCTGGGCAGGCTGTCGGTCTTTCCATAGTTCAGTCTTCAATGGGTCACGGCGGGTAAGATACGGGGCACAGTCTCGCCTGTGCCTCACAAGCAGAGGCATCAGAAGTACATGGCAACGAAGAGAAGAATAACTAAACATGGCCTTTTGTTGCCCTTAAGCCAATTTCAGACACATTATGGGGCAGAAACATTCAACTGGGGCTTCCTGCCAAGGTTAACTATCTAGGGCTCCTCTCTGGTCCCATTGCACTATTGAGGGCCTTGGCCTGGTCACCACCGGGGGAGATAGACCAATGCTCTTATCCCCACTGTCAGGGGGGGACCTGAGGCAGAGAAACAGCAGCCTGCTTGGGTCACAACACTGCGTGGCAGAGCAGCAATTGACCGATTATCCATGGCCTAAGCAGGGCTCTAACCACTGAACTGTCCTTCCTCCACCACCCTGCGGTGATGCCATGCTATGTCTAGGTGAGCACATTTTAGTGTTCAGGGTCCCAGGTGAGATTTTAGAGCTTGCTTAAGACCCAATAGGTTCTTTATCCCCTTCCCCTGGGGGCACCACCACACAGCAAAGCAGAAGCATCCAAAACCCGGACACGTTCGGAAGGGCTTTAAGTGCCACTTCCCGCATTGGGGGATGGAGAGCTAGTGATTGATTCGGGGACAAACTACAGCACCCTCACGCTTCGTTCTTAGGATGCGCCTTCAACCTTAACTCAGTTTCAATGGAGGTGGTCTTCAAGTCCCTTGGTTACGGGGACGTCAGACTAGCATTTAACAAGAAACCCAACGCGACTGCATCGGCTCAACATTCAAAAGTCTGCAGTAAACGCCATAAGTTACTTATTTTAAGCCTTTGAATGGGCAGATTCAGGATGAGGCCAGGGCAGCCAGCGTGCGCTGGGCACGTAAGCTTTCGCTCACCAGAGCAGCTGCAGCCAACTTGGGAATGTGGTCCTTGCCAGACTTACTGGTTTAAAGGGATGTGTCAGAGGATAGACTGGAGCTAGACATGGAGTCAGGGACCAAGCTCCTTCCACCCCCTGAGGGCTGCCAGGGTGCAGAGGAAACGAGGCAGCAGTGCCATGAGGAACCCCTCAAGCACTGCTCCATGGAACACGAGAGCAGGAACAGCCAGGCGGTTACCGGACACGTCCACTCTCCCTCATTACAATAGGATCACTGCATACAGGCAAGCTACGGAAGGACAAGAATTGGTTGCGTTCTCCAGCCCGAGGCATCTTATCTGTTGACTTGAGCCAGTCTATAGCCTAGAGCAGAACCCATAGGTAACGTCGCCTAGCTATGCGCAAGATTTCAGTTAGTTGTAGCTAGGAGGAGCTGGAAAAGCTCATTCAGAACAAAGCTGAACCTCTCAAGTACCTATTTCATTAACACCCATGGAGTTGCCTGTACATGTAGCCATTTTAGCAGCGTATTTCCCTTTCATGTGTCACAAAGCTGGAATCCCTGCCCCTCGTCACGGCCTGCACCTCCATAAGCAGGTGGCACAGCTCCCCGATCCGCCAGCATTTCCTCCCGCCAGCCCTGCTGTGCTGGGCTTGATGCACTGCCAGCCAGCCGAGTCCCAAAGGCAGGCTTCCCCTGCTGCCAGCCGCCAAGCAAACAACCAGCGGTGCCAGAAGCGCTGGGGCTTTCACTGCACGAGGCGGGCAACCTAAGGCGGCCTGTTACACTGTAGCCTGCGTTTTCATCAGGGCCCCCCAGCACACTTCGAGCAGCAACACAGGAATGCTCTGTGCGGCTCCCTAGGTTGGTCAAGGCACAGAAGCTGTTGGTCAAGCGAATCACACAGAGACCAGCGCAAGCAAATAAGGCTCCAAGTTAATGGTTCTCCACACGCCTCCAGGGAGAGCGGGGGACGGCTTCCCTTGGGAGCGGGGTGGCTGGGCACAACTCACCTGAGCGTGAAGGGCAGCAGCAGCTGCGGCGGCAGCTGGGTACGTGAACGCAGCATGGGGGATGGCAGGGGTTAGCTCTGTGGTGTACAGTGGATAGGGAGCCCACGCCTCTGGAGATGCCGGGATGAGAGCTGCTCCAGTCAGGTCATCTAGGAATAGCAGGGACAGGGTTTCAGAGCCACGCGCCAATGGCCGAGGGACCTGGAATCCGGCCCCTGAACTCTGGCACCGCAAAAGCAAAGCCCAGCGCTGCTTAGTTCCAGGAGGAGACTGTCTCAGTGAAGAGGAGAGCTAACAGAACTGGGGGCCCTCTGCACAGCCTCTCGTCTGCCTCCATGCCCTGAATAGCACCTTGCACCCAGCTTGCCGCGTGAGGGGTTTAACTCCGCTCATGCCGCCTCTCCCGCCCCACCTGAAAGCAACATTTCTGCCAACATGGCAGCGAGCTCCTGCTGCTATGGACACCTGGTGATCCCTTGGCTCGTAGTTGGGCATGGAGCCGGCTGCCCCAACACAGCCCAACCCTACTCCAGCCACATGAGGAGCTGGGCGGGGGGGCCAGATTTCCCCCGCAGCCAGGCTGCTCTGCCTAGAGCGGTGACACTGCTGCATCAGAGGCCAGGCTCCTCCTGGGAGTGGGCATCTAGACAGCAATGAGGGAAAGCAGTCGTCCTGCCTACTCCTGCCTCACTGCAGAAGCCCTCCTCCCCAGTGGCGAGAGCAGAGCAAGACCCCGGGGGCTACTCACAGGGGTCCCGTGCGATGAAGTGCGCGCCCAGGGCAGGGTGGAGGTTGGTGGGATTTGGTGTGGCCATCAGCTTGCTTTTTGCCATCTTGGTGTTGGCTTTGGCAAACTCCAACCGCAAGGTCTGGGGGTTCTCTGGGTCGAAGCGGATGCCCTGCAGGAGGGGAGCACAGAGTCTTGCACTGGAGCCACCCCCCACCTCAGAGTTGTGATGGTCCCCATCTCCCTAGCCAGGGACCATAGCCCAAACAGGGACCAAGCCCAGTTATACAGAGCGCAGGTGCCTCACCACACCGGGAGCTAGGACGGAAATGGACCATTTGGATCACCCAGGAGAGCTGGCTCTATAGCCATCCCTGCACTGGGGAAGTTCTCACACATTGCTGACAGGCCACAGGTACCAGTGATCCGATTCTGGGCACATGCTCATGTGGACACAATCACATTCCGCACCATCTTTCAGAGAGCTGGTGAGCTTTGCTCAGGGCAAGCCTGACTGTGTTGGAGATGGGACAGCCCCGTCCATACCAGCGCGTCCTCCCGTTAACGGGAACGCAGCTGCCTCCATTGGCAGTGCCGGGTGGGGATGTGTTTGGGCAGGCAAGATTGAGCATTTCTTGCAGTGAAGACAGATGCATAGGCCTGAGCAACCCAGAGGCAGCAATTGCACTGCTCAGATTTCCCCAGAACTACTGGACTCGGGAGGGACTCCCCATGGTGGAATAGCCTGGCTTGTGAGCTTAGCAACAGCTATTAGGTGGCTTGGGGGCTGGATGCGGTGCCAGCAGGGCTTCAGAAGGACAGATCAAGGATAGCCTCTTGCCAAACTGACTTGTCTCCCGCTGCCCCTGATGGCACCTAGATTCAGCAGCCCTTCTCTGGCAAAGCCACCACAGGTGGAGTTAACTGCGACACAGAGGTCTGTTGTCCTGATCTCAATTTGCAAATTAGGGTATGAAAGACCTCAACAAGGTCAGGCTACAAATGCCTACAAGTGGGATAAGCATTTGGTAACAGGCTTTTCAATCTAGCCAACAAAGCTAGAAGACTCAATGGCTAGATGTTGAAGCAAGATAAATAATAAATACCACTAAGGATTGTAGCAGATTCTCCATCATGGGATATTTTGAAGTCTTGAGTGAATTTTTTTAGTTCGAAGGGAATTGTGGGGATGTTCTCTGGCCTGTGTTAGACATAGGGATCCCTTCTGGCCTTGGAATCTATAAATCTAAGATTTCACCCTATGCTTGTTTCACTGTCCCCACCACCAAGGGGAAATCCCCCAAATTTAATGCCACCTTCACCCTACACTCCAGTCAGACAGGCCTATTCTGAAGTTACCATCTCATTTCAGACACACAGTTACGATCAGGCAGGCCATTGTGCTGAGGCTGCAAAGACCCAGAGGCTGGGAGACCTTTAGTCATAAGCAGAACGGTAGGATTGGGGAAGAAAATGAAAACTAGCACCAAATAAGAGACTATTTGCTTTGCCCAGCCCAGTCATGTATCGATCAGCTGATCGGCATTGCTTTGGACAGGAGATGTTACCTAGCAGTGGAGGACTCCAGAGCAGATGATGTGCATGGTGTTGGGTTTAGGTCCTAGCTAGGAGTGTGGGACAGTTACTTACATTTAAGGCGTTCTTTGCTGCTTCAGCACCAGCCCGGCTATCGAAGGTGACGAAACCAACTGGCTGGAGGAGAGAACAAGGGATTCAGTCCGAGAGCCTCCTCCCCTGCCATGCCTCCTCAAGCCACAGGCAGAGTTTCACCCCTGCCAGAACCAAGTCCTGCAGCATTCACAGGGGCCAGGCAGCACCAGACCCCACAGGGTTTTCTTCCAAGGCTGCTGAGAGCCACTCGTCCTCTGCTCGGGCCTGGTGGTGTGTGAATTACAGCTCTAGCTGGTGTTCAAGCTGGCCTGGGGGGGGGATGATTTGGCCAAGGCAGACGGGGCATTACGGTTGAGGACTGGGGCATCAGCCCCCCGGCCCTTTGCCTCAGGTCTTCAGCGAGCTGCACACAGACACAGGCGGCAGGCTGCGCCCTCTGTGAGGGCAGCAACATTGAACGCCATGCCCAGAAATCCTGTCTACAGCTCCCTAGAGCTCTCTGCCAGCCGTTAAGTGTTCATTTCTTCCCCCCACCAGAGAGGGAGGCCAGGGGAGCTCTGCTTAGGGCAGTGACATCCCAGCCTATCGGGCAGGAGGGCCCCCGTCACCCCTGGAGATTTGCACTGAGAGGCTCCGAGTTGGCAGCTTCCCAGCTTGGCCTCCCGTGCAGAGGCTGTCTCGCTAGCACTCCCCTCCCAATGCCGGCTGGCGAGGGACGGGCCGCTAGCCAACAGCGGCCTGCAGAGCTTGTGTGGCTACCCCTCCCCAGCCCTACCGCAGGGGGGTTGCACAGGACTGAAGGAGTTACCTGTTTTGATGTTAGTTTGATCAGTGATCCTTCATAACCCTGGGGAGAGAGAGAGAAGAAAACCAGGAAGTTACTGACCCTTAAAAGGGAAGACGGCTAGTGAGGTGTCCTGACAGCACAACTGACTTCAGGAATCCCACTCCCTCCCCAGGCAAGGTCCTGAAGCACAAATTAGGTGGATGATCCAACAGCAGAAACTGTAGTTGGAGATTAAACAAGGCTCCAGAGCCTCACAGGGCTATGAACACTGGAGGCTGTGCCCTAAGCAGGGTCAGCCATCCCTGCAGCAGTCTGTCGGCTAGGCGTCACCCCCGTAGCTTAGGGCAAGGCCTAAGCCCAAGCCTAGCATGTTCTCACCAGAAGGTACCGGCAGCATTGGGGTAGGATGAAGAGATATTCAAGGGGAGTTGCCCCGGTAGTTATTCAACCCAGCTTAGCTGCCCAGGTCCCTTCGCTTGGCCCATTAGACTGTCAGACCTGGTAACATCTCCGCTGCCCGTGCCAACCCCAGCTCTAGGAAACACTCCCTCAAGCAGAGGGCAGCCAGCGCTGTTAGCCACGTTAGTGCTGTTAGCACGCCACGTTGGCTTGGGTTTTGCTCGTCTTACCTTGAATGGTCGGAAGAGCAGGTAGAGCTCCCGGGGTTTGATGTCCACAGGAAGGCCGCTGACGAAGAGTGTCCGTACCTAGAAGAGGGACCCACATTGAGCCATGGCAGGCAGAGGTCGGAGGGCTCGGTACCACAGGCATTTCAGAGACGGGGCCTAAATAGATCACCCTTCGCATGCCAGGCCTTTCCCTGGCTCGAAGGGGAGCGCCACACCTATGGTCAAGCCACTTAGATTTGGGAGAGCTGGGTCTAGCTAGAATGCATTAGAGGTCATTCAACCCTTACCTCTCTTTCAGAGGCACAGCAGCTCCTCCTTTACGCCAGCCTGGATAGCTGCCAGCTCATTGTACAAAATGTGAGCATCTCCCGGGGGCACAAGGTACAGAACCGTGTAGGATATCTGTCCACACCCAAAACAGAGCTGCAGGTCCTCCTTTAGGGACATACTATGCTGGGGGCAGGGTCTTGGCCTGACAGGCTTTGCTGTAGTGTCTAAGACCTTCCTCAGAGAAGCAGGAGCAAAGATGAAGGTCTCCCGATTGGGAGGTACTTTGAGATGGGCTGCTTTGCCTCACTAAAGAGATCTTGGCTGGCGCAAAGGACGTGACATCCCACCGCTTGCCACTAGCCAGGAGGCCATCTCTGCCTATGCAAACAGCCCATCTGCTTGGCACAAGTACATAGCCCCAGAACGTCCTGCTCCGTCTCCACCACCAGTGCAGAAAGAGTCTAGCAACACTGGACAAGTTAATTGACTTTCAGCTTTGAGCAGAGGGCAGGGCCCTATCTAGGCCCAGGTGCTCAGCTGGCTACAGAACAGGTAGCAGCCTCTGGAGAGGCCAGGCTGGATTAAAAGCCTGCTGTTGAGTTATTTCAGCAGCTCTCTCCAAGACAGTCCAGTCTTTCCTCAAGAAGTTTCCTTCTTTGTTTTTGTCTTCCTCTTTGTAGCCTCTGAAGATGGGCTGTGTTCTTGGCATTTACACCTGTATGTAAATGCCCTGTTTAGAGCACTGCGCTAGGCTACACCTCTTCCACCCTCAGCCTTGAGGGGATGTTTCCCTGACATATCCTGAGCTCCCTTTGAATATTTCTGGAAGTGAGGGGGCCCAGAAGTAGGCCTCCAGCTACAGCTGTGGAGCCCAGCTCCAAAGTCAAATAGCAGCAAGAGAACCAATGGAGACTACACTGTCACCCCCAGGGCTTTCGGGTCACAAACACACAGCCCACAGAGGGCTGCTACAGCAGCCAGATTGAGGTCAAGGGAATCAGAGTGAAGTTCCCAGCTCTGGCTCAATCCTGCCAATCCATACGTCTTTGGGACAGCCAAAAGGACACCACCCCCAAGCAGGCTCAGGACATGGACCACTTCATGCTTCAAGAGCTGCTTAAGACCACTGCATGCTGGGGGATTCATCCCTCCCAGCCACATGGCCGAAGAGCATGCATGCCACTTCTGAATGCAGGAAGCAATTGGAGAAAGCCAAGAGCTCATCAAGATACTGTAAGAGTCAGAGAAACCACTTTATGCTGAGGATTTGGCACTGACAGTGCCTATAGAATGCCTCCAGCTGCCCCAAGTCTACCAGTAAAAGGGTCTAGATGCCTGACCCATAGATCTGTGCACTGCCTGCATTGCTGTAGTAGATGCTGAACTTGGTCAGTGTGGAAAGCTTTTCTGCATCCACAGGCATGACACGGACTTCATGCAGGAGGCAGCAAGATCTAGTTGTAAGAGGACATCCAGTTTGCTGCAAACCATTTCAGCTCTGCTTGCAGGCTTGGTTCCTGAACTCAGCACACTCCAAGGTGCCCAACCCCCCCTCCCCGCCCCCGGCCCTGCACTCACAGGGATCTGGTGGCCCAGCTCCAAGGTTCTGGACCTTGGTCTATCAGGAGACATTCAACCTCAGTGTGGGCAGCATCTGAGACCTTGAAGAGGTTACACAGAATCATACAAATGTAGGGCTGAAAGGAACCTCAAATCAAGTCCAGTCCCTTTATTGTGGCAGGACCAAGTAAGGCTAGACCATCTTTGAACAGTATTTATCCAACTGGTTTTAAAAAGCTTCTAATGACAGATTCTACGACCTCCCTTGGAAGCCTGTTTCCCCCCCCCAGCAACCTTGCCTCAGATCAAGTTTTCTAAATCTTATCATTTTTGTTGCTCTCCTCTGGACTGTCTCCAATTTGTCCACATCCTTCCTAAAATGTGGTACCCAGAACTGGTCACAGTACTCCATCCGGGGCCTCGCCAGTGCCAAGCAGAGCAAGATATTACCTCCTGTGTTGTATATACAAGCCTCCTGGTCATATACCCTACAACATAAGCCTTTTTTGCAGTGGATCACATTGAAGACTCAGTTTGTGGTCCCCAGCCCCTCAATCTGTAGTTCTGCATTTGATTTTTCCTCCTTAACCAAAGTATTTTGCACATCTTTGACTTTCACTGTGATGAATTCAGACCAATATGTCAAGGGTCTTTTGAAATGGAGAATTTTAAAGCTTGTCTTGCAAAGTGTCTGCAACCCCTTCCATACACAAAGGTTGGGAGCTTGCGCTCCACTCCATTAGTCAAGTCATTAATGAAAATATGCACTAGTACAGGACCCAGAATGGACCTTGCAGGACCTCAGATACATTCTCCCAACTGGGCAGTGAGCCTTTGGTAATGGCCGAGTCTGGTCATTTGTGCACCCGCCCTATAGTAAATCCATCTAGATCACATTTCCCTAGTATGCTTATGAGACTGTCATGCAGACCTGTGTCAAGCCTTACTAAAGGCGTAGGCATATTACGTGGATGGAGGGACACATTAAACAGAGTCAATAATCTTAACAAGAGGAAATTAAGTTGTTTGGAATGGAGTTGTTCTTGATAAATTCATGCTGACTGCTCCTTAAAACCTTATCCTCCAGGTGCTTACAAGGGGATTGTTTAATTTGCTCCAGTATCTTTCCAGATATTCAAGTTAGGTTGAATGGTCTAGAATTCCCTGAGTCCTCTTTTTAGAAGTGAGGGAACAGTACCTTTCTCCAGGCTTCTGGGACCTCTGTCCTCCAGGAATTCCCTAAAGTAATTGCTAATGTCTCCCAGATTGCTTCAGTTAGTTCCTTAAGTACCCTAGGATGAATTTTATCAGGCCCACCTGATGTCAATACATCTAAATATTCTGTAACCTGTTTTCCCTATTTTTAGCTTGCATTCCTTCCCTCTGCTTAACTGCATTGAGCAACTTCTCATTAACCTTTCTAGTGAAGGTTGAAGCAGAAACAGCCATTAAGCATTTCAGTTTTTTTGGTTTCATCAGCTAGGGGCTCTCCTTCCCTGCTAAGTAGGGGACCCACATGTCCCTTTGTCTCTTGTTCCCAATATATTTAAAGAACCTCTTACTGCCTTACATCCCCTTCTAGGTGCAACTCATTGTGTGTCTTAGCCTTTTTCTGATTTTCTTCCCTACCTGCTTATGCTGTTCTTTGACCCTCTAATGTGATAGCGTTCCCTTTTTGTAGGGTTCTTTTTAGTCAGGTCATTAAAACTCCTGGCAGAGCCATAGTGGCTTCTTACTCGTCACCCTATTTCCTTGCAACTGGAATGGACACCCAAGGTCTATCTTCATCTCCCAGCTTTGAGGTTCTTACTTTGCAGCGTTACTATTTAGTGCTATTTCCCAAGATTCAGAGACGAATACAAGTTGTATGCATCTCATCCCCTGCATCTTCAGCACAGAGCTACCACAGGGGGTCACTACAATAGCGAGCAGCAGAAGTAGGTAGTTATCCTCTGCGGACCAGTCACTAGGAGGCTAAGATGAATTAAGACACTCAGGCACATCTGGAGGAGTTGCCCCTTTTACTGGCAGCATATCAGGACAGAGATTCAGTAGGTCCTTTAGAGGAGGCAGCATGGCCAAGCAGCCAAGACTTGATCTGCCAGAGATGCCTAGGTTCTAACCGTGGTGAGCTGTTAAGCACACTGGCAAGGGAAGCCTCTCAACCAGCACAGACACTAGTCAAGAGGTGGCAAAGGATTAACTTGTATCTCAGCTCAGCATGCTCTTCCCTTGGCCAAAAGGGTGTTTTGAGGGTATGGAGGAGAAAAATTCTCCTGCGTCACTTGCATGCGACCCAGGGGTTTAGGCAGAGGCCAAGGCAACAATTATAGCCACCATTTTAGCCATCCTCGAGCAAGCTCTGAGACAGATGAGACATGACCGTTGAACAGCAAAGTAATCCATTCAGATTTGACTAAGGTCTCATGATACCAGGAAGAGACAGCTCCTGGCCACCATCAGGGATCTAATTTTACAGGCAATTGAGATTCTATCGCCACTTTGTGCTGTAGGAGCACTTTAAAAAAAGAACGCAGTGATCATGTGGTTACTGCACCTTTGAGGCCAGAGTGGGCAAGAGAAGAGCTCGCGTGGAGCCATCGGGGGCATGACAGGACTCAAGGGACTCCTTGCACTGTGGGAACGCCCTGTTTATTCCAGTTCCAGCCATTGCTGCAGCTCCGGGAACGTTTGACAGGTTACAAAACCCCTCTGCTGTTGCTGACTGGTGTGTGGAAGGGGGGACCTTTGCAATTCCAGCTCTGATGGGATGTTTGACTGAGCAATAGTCCCTTCTGCAGATGAGATCCTTTCCTTCCAGCATGGACCTATGGACAAGTCACATGAAGCTTAGGATACGGAAGTGTCATGATCTCAGATTAGATAGTCTTCTGGGTGCTAAGTAGCCTGGTTCGATTTCCAGTAAGTGGCTAGGTTTTGAGATGTGGAGAAAGAATATTAGCACTTCCACGTTTTCAGTTCTGTGGAGCCATTTCCCCCCTGCCAGAGTGCCTACTCTGGCACTCCCTTAAAAAAAATAAGGGCCAAGCTAACAGTAGTAGTGTGTGGCCAAGTATCCATTTCAGCCATTTTCTGCCCACGGACACCGGTCCCACTTCAGCAGTTTGTTTATGCAGCATCACCAGGAACTGACTCCACAAGACACTGGTGCACATCCCTGTCTGAGTACTTTAGAAATAAGTCAGCTGAAGGAAAAAAAAAGAACGGGGTTATGCCTCTAGCCTGAGAAGCACTCAAGTTGTAGTAGAGCAGGAGGCTTTCACTACCAACAGGACACCCTGTGAGCCTACCACAACTACGAGACCAGATCTGTGCCTCATGGAAGACAGGCTAGAGATTAGTCACGGGCAGGTTGCCCTGCCCAACATGTCCAGTCTAGCTGTGATCAGCCCAATGAGCTACCCTTGAGGCCAGCCATGGCCCACACATGGTTGCAGAAAACTCCCCAGACCCTTCGTCCTCCAAGGAGGAGTTGGGTACTGGGATCTTCCACAGCAGATTTGAGAGTTTGGGACATTTCTCCCACTTTGAGAACACTCATTTGCCTCCATTCCTTGATGGGGCAGGCGGACTGGGACAAGCTTGAGTTAGACAGCAAGCTTCTGCAGTAACTATTTCAGGAGACTATTCATATCTGTGAGCATGTTGCCTGTTAGAAGGGCTCTAGACGGATGCGCTGCCCATTACAGTGGTACCCATCTCTTCACTCAATGCTTGCACCACAATCCCCTTGCTCCTCAGACACCGGAGAAGTGGCTTCAAGGTTTCCTCCTTGAAGTGCTGCACTTTGGCTCCTGGCCTCACACCACCATTTGCAAGCCAGGATTGCTGACCCAACACCCAGGAGCTTCCACTGCACACTTAGCTGTCCCTGAAATGGTGCAAGTGCCACACTGAGCGCAGGGCCATTGGCCAGGCAGCTGGTTTACTGGCAGGTGAAGCTTATTTAGAAATTTTACACTATCACATTCTGGGAAGGCAGGAGCTTCCCTCCCCCCACCAAATACTTGCTGGAACGATGGCTTTCCAGCAGTCATTAAAGACTCTTCCGGGGGGAAAAGGTAATTTGTGGGGGTTTGGAATTTACCAGGGTAAGAAATTGGTCTCCTAGCCAGGCCCCAGACACAGCAGCTTACTCCACAACCAAGGCATCCAGCAGGCTAGGCCAGGCCAGCAAGTGACTGAAAAACCACTGTGTTTAGCCCAATCTATGCCCCATGCTCTGTCCTGCCTAGCCCAACACATCTCCCTTCTTGGCCACTTATGGAATCCTTCTGCTTTGCTCTAGGTAGGCTCTGAGCCTATCAGGGCCTCCTTTAGTCTGTACCGGTCCCAGCAGGCTGGACCCTTAGTGAGGCAAGTTCCAGGCATCATGAATGGCAGAAGGGTTTGAGTGAGGATTTGATTTGCAGCTGATTTGAGGAGCTTTATTTGAAAGCCACCAGGACCAAACTGTGCAAATCAACCCTGCAAGCTCATTGGAAAGGTGAATGGTTTGGTGAATGGAAAGGTGAATGGTTCTCACAGCACAACTGGTTGTCTTCACAGCTCTGACGGAGCCCGGGCGGCTCAGCCACTGCCTGCAGAGAGCTGATGACTAAGAAGCACTAACGTGGAGGATGGGGAGCATCTGCCGTGCTCTCAGAGGAGGCCAGCCCATTTTGCGCACAGGAGGCTGCCACGTCACTCCTGCTCTAGGCCCATATGTGCATTAGCCGTGTGAAACAACCGTCCCTGTTCAATATTTCAAGATCCAGGGTAGGCTCAGGTCCCCGAACAGGATGTTTTCTCTGTGCAGAGCGCTGCATGTCAGATGGTTTTTAAAGTGGTCCTGTGATGTGTTGATCAGCAAGCCCTTGCGACAGGTATGTTCGAATGGAACGCTAATGCTGCCTTTATGAGGAGCAGAGAGCTATTTTAAGAGTGCTGGGGAAAACATGAGTAGCAGAGACGTGAGATTACATGGAGAGCCATCAGACGCAGGACGAGGGAGGATGTGGCTTGTATCCCACTCTGAATTATGAGCCCATCTCCACCAGGCAAGCGCTCCACTGCCAAAGTGGACTGCCAGAGAGGCTCCCCACCTTCTCCTGTTGTTTAAGGTTTCACCACCAGCATGGTAGAGACCAGTCTCAAGTTCCAGCCCAGGGAGCCTCATCTTCTCCAGTGTTGGACACCAGCTTCTGAGGGCAGAGACATCCTGGGGAACCTATGTCCACTGCCAGCAAGAGGATACTCTCAGAGGAGCAACCAAGCCAACTGATTCTTGCCTGTGACCCCTTACCCAGAGCACCCCAGCTGGGACTAAAGCACCTGGCACCCCGCTTCCCCACAGCCCTCCCAATCTTAGCCCTGCCACACCACTGCTCTACCACTCAGCCCCATCCTAGCCTGCCAGTCCTCAACCTCGCCTCTCAGCCTGAGTTATGGCAGAGAGTTCTCCCCAGCCCAGTGCCAACCCCTCCTCCCGCAAATCATGGGGGCCAGGGAAGCAAGGCAGCTTATCACTTCCTGTATCACCACCCATTATGAGGAGTGGCGGCTTGGACAATGCCATGCCTGTCTTGTCCAGGAAGCTTGGCATCCCTTGTGCCTGTGAAATGCACATTCAGATTGGAAATACAAGACGTAGTTCGCCTGACCTTCAGCCTTAACAGGTATTTGGAATAAACCAGCAGGTCAAACAGGCACTGATCTAGTTCCTGGTCCAGTAATCCATGGATCCATAGAAGACATGGCCAGAGGGTCATCAATAAATTTAGCCCCAATCAGAGACCTACCCATGGAAGAGGCGAGTTGATGGGACTACAGGAAGTTATCTCCAGTCCAATCACATTTGCACACAGGAACCATTTCATTCTTCCTCCACCCCACCCAGCTCAAAGGCCAGAGTTATGCTGGCCAACATTAAGCCATGGACAGCCAGTGTCAGATGTCGGATTGTAACTTTCTAGAACCAGAAAGAGTCACTGCAGGCTGAGAGTTTGCCCCAACAATCCTGAAGGCAACACTTGTTCTCTAGTTTTCATCTTCACCCAGGAGCAACACAGCTGGGGACAAGAGATGGGTTTCTCATGGAGCTCCCAAGACTGACAGCTACATCAGGTTCTGTGCTTACTTCACCACTAGCAGAAAGTGCATTTCATGGCAGCTGCCTCCTTACCATGAGAGGGTTTAGTGGTATTGGAGAGCCAAGACCCAAAAAAAAAAAAAAGATGGGCCCTCCTGAAAGCTTTTTACCCAGACTAAGTCACTGGATTTCTGGTATGATGCTATTCTAGTACCCGTGGGCTTGAATCTCTTCCCCACATCCCAAAGAAGTCTATTACTTTAGATTAAGCAAGGTCTCCAGCCAAGAAGGTTGTGTGGTTTAAGCCGGGTCCACACTAGCAAGCTTACAGAGGCACAGCTGTGCTAATGCAGCTGCCCTGCTGTAAGGTTGTTTGTGTAGCCACTTTGTGGAAAGGAGAGCGCTCTCCCATCAGCATAAAGCCACCTGAATGAGGAGGCAGTAGCCATGTCGGCGGAAGCAGCTCTCCCATCGACACAGGGCAGTGCACATCACCACTTGTGCCAGTGAAACAGGGAAGGAACAAACCAAACACTGAACGACAAGTTTCACCAATATAAGTGGCACGGGAGACACGGCCTTAGTGATCCAAGGTCAGGTTAGCAGAGCTCTGGTTAGAGACCAAGGCTGTACTGGCTCAGACCTCAACATGGACACTACTGCTTTATTCAGCAGGGCGAGTCTCTGCATCCCTAGGCTGGTTAAAAGTAGGGCCTTGGAACATCAAGTGCCACTGCAGCAATTTCACCCTATGCAGGTGCTGCTGAACTCTTCCCGGGCCCTGGACACTGTCTGCCTCTGCGGGGAGGAGCCCAATTCAGGGGCATGAAGCAGCTTTTAGTTTCTAGTCCCATTCTCCCCCCCCCCCCACAGGCCAGAGACAGCCTGACCCAACAGCAGCCAGACTGGCACAGAAAGATTGGGCACTACCCAGCTGTGCCAACATTTCCCCTTCTCTCCCAGCGTTGTGGGAAGCCTGGAAAGTAATCGTGGCACCCTGCCAGCCGAGAGAGCAGGGGAAATGGTCTCTGCTGCTCAAGGTGAGGGTGACAGAAGAGGAACTGTTGCCCATCCATCACGGCAGCCAAGAGACCAGACTCTCCAGTAGGGAAGCGTCAGATACACCCTTCTCCTGAGAGAGATCTCAGAGCATCAGGCAGACCAAGCCCTACAGACCCACGTCATTCAGCACATCTGCTACCAAGCCAGGGAGCTGGAGATCAGGGAACTTTTTCATAAGCCTTGCAACAGAGCACCCCAGAAGGGAGCGCCCCCCCCCTTCCAACAAGTCTTCTCAAAATACCTGATCCTTCAAACCCTGTGACAGGGCCAATGTCACCATCCACCAGCTGACTGAAAGGTCTCCCCTGATAACAAACGTACAGCTAAGCAGAGAAAGAAAAGCACTGCCTGACGGCAGACCTTGATTTAAGGCGACTTTCATGGCCTGTCTTTTCCATAATCTATGTTTGAGTTGGGGGTAAAGCTTTAATTTCAACTGTCATTAAGTTGTCTGACCTCCCCCCACCCCTGAAAATAAGGCAAAAATAAAAACCTTCCACAAATCTGTTAAGAAAAAAAACAGAGTTTGCCCAGCCTATTTCTGTAGCGGTGTCCATTTGCAATATACGCAGTTACAAGGAGATGGGCAGGAAGAGGTCAGTATAGACACAGCTTGCTTTCCCAGAGTTTGCTCCTAGCACTGGAGGGGTCCCAGAGCAGGGCGTGGTCCTAAAGAATCAGCTGTGCCACCTCTTAAAGTGTGCATGCTCCACTCACAGGGCACAGCTTCTCTGCCCACACCATGCACGAGGAAGCACTGGTGCCGCGCTAGCCCATCCAGTTTGCAGGAGACACGGCCACCGCACACGGCTGCTGTTTTGCAGTTGCATGTCAGCTCCGGACGAGATGCAGCTGGGGCCACTTGACGCTAGCTTGATGGAATGCTGCGAGGCAGCCGTCTGCTCTAAAACCCAGGACTTATAAGGCACTGAGTGATGCAAGGAACATGGAGCTTACAAAACAGAACGGCAGGAAGGGAACATTTGGAATCTTCTCCACGAAGATTACAAGCATTACGTCCGCTGGCTGGCTAATCTCTCAGCTCCAGATACCGAGGCAGAGCCTGTTAAGTTCCTGTCATTAGGCACCATGCTAGAGGGGGGCAGATTCGGTGAGCCTCTGAAATGGAGAGGCCAACGTAACATAGTTGGGTCTTTCACCCCTTGTCTGTTGCAGTCTGGCTCTTAAAAGGGCCAAGTGACCCAACAATTAAACCATGCCTAGTGGAGTAGGGAAAAGGCACCCCAGATGTGCGCTGTTTGGCCATCCTAGGCCAAGGAGTGGTCAGGCGACATGGCCCCAGCTCACATGGTAAGCCCTTGCATACCCACAGGCTTCTCCACACCACGCGCTCTGCTGCCTCTAGCGCCCAGCACCACTTCAGCCTGGCCTCACCTAACCCAGGTGAGTTTAAAGCCACTAAGGAAAGCCGCCACCCAGCCATTTCAGCGCCAGCCCTCTCCCTTCGGAGGAGTGACCACGCTGTCAACATTTGGTAACCAGGAGCGGCAAGGCGGAGTCCCTGACTGCTCCAAGTCATCTAAACAGATGAAAACGTGAAAGCCCTGGGTGGGGCCGCCCCCCCTTTCATCCTCATCCCAGCTGGGGTTGCTCTTGCAGAGCCGAACTGCCTCACGTTTTATTGCCTTGAAGATAAAGTCACAATTTCAGCACTACTGAAGACAGGAAGGGGTGACTAACTTACAGACTCGCTGAGCACGGCTGAACAGCTGCTGTGCTGCACCCCAGAAGTGGCTGCATTACTCCAGTGGGTAGAGACGTACCCAGAGTTTACACACCAGGGCCATGCTAGAAGAATGGGGGATCCAGGGAGGAGCAAAATGAAGTCAGACACAGGATCTCCAGTGAGATAACAGGGCCTGACAAGCATTCGAATTTGCTTCTGAAGCAAGGAGTTCATCCACAACATGACCCAGTTGCCTACAGACGGAGCCGAAGATCTCTCCCCACATTTGCCTGTAGTAGAGCTCTGCTAGCAGAGACCATCCCTGTCCCTTAGGACACTGGCCATATCAGGCACCCACCACCCGCAGCCAGGGATTTATAATGGCAAGCCTAGCAGGGACTGCCTCCTAGTGACAACCTCTCCATTCGATTGGGGACCTGGAAGACGCAATGAGTCAACAAGGAAAAGGGGAGGATTTAAGCACCAAGTGTGCAGTACATGGGTGGAAGAATCCTCATTCTAAGGGCTCAAGGAGAAGAGCTTGTCCCTGCCCCACCCCTGGAATGCACCATCCAGCTGTGGTGCAGCCTGGCCCATTCAGCCTTTATGGACTTGGGACAGTCAAGCCTTTTTGCCCAGCCAAGGCTGAGTGACATTAACCAGTCATGAAGAAGATGACAGATGGAGTCAGAGGA
Organism: Mesoclemmys tuberculata; assembly: GCA_007922155.1. Classification (NCBI taxonomy): domain Eukaryota; kingdom Metazoa; phylum Chordata; order Testudines; family Chelidae; genus Mesoclemmys; species Mesoclemmys tuberculata. Next base: position 10,150,937 of record ML675621.1, read on the forward strand.
AGCCCACACCACCCCCCCCCCCCAGGGAGAGAGTGCCAATATCTGGACCCCACAGTGAGGACAGCCCTGTCTATGAAAGGGAACACCATACGGGGAGAAAGGCTTGAGTGTTTATGAGAGTCAGGTTTACTGCTGCAGCCACAGAGCTGATATAAATACAGCTGTGCTGGCTACAAAGCAGAGCCATGTGCGCACACAGAGGATGTCCCCTGCCTCTTCCAATAAATGAGGTTTAAAGGCCCCTATTCAAGCATTTCATACTCCTGCACATCTGGGGGGGGAAGGGGGATGTTCTAAAACTGGGTTTCAGCCCAGCTGCAGTGGGAAGGGCAGGATCACAGCATCGAGCTAGTCGGGAAATGGAGACAGATGCTGGTTTCTGCATGAAGGAGCAGGAAGCCTATAGCTTGAGATTAGTCTGGTGCACCAGGCTAAGCACCATTGTGTGCACACCCTGAGATGAGACTCTCTGCCTGGCCTGAGGAAGCCCAGAGGTGCAGCCGCCCTGCTCCACACCAAGGAGTTTTACTACTGTTAGCCCAGCCTCTGTCTTTAGGGTCAGCCTCAGGTCATGCCTCAAGATGCGTTTGCAGCAAGAGCAGCTGCCAGCACAGCACCTTTTCACGGCTGTGACAGACTATCCAGGGAAAAAAGCAATCTTGACATTAACCCCAAGTCCGTTTGCAAAGATTACCCCATCCAGATGGGCGAGACATCCCTCCAAAGGAGGGCAGCTGCTTGAGGCCCAGACACATGGCTACCTGAAAAAAGTCACTGTAGGAGTTTGGCAAATAGACAATTAACTCCAGAAAGTCTTAGCCTGTTCCTAGGCCAGCCAGAGGCATTAGCTGGGAGTTCTTCAAGTTGCTTTCCCCGAGTGCTAGGATTCAGCATCTGCTGAGGCTGGAGAAGAGGAACAGCAGACATCCTGAAGGCCACTCACCATCCTTTGCTAGTGTTTGTTGTGCCTACCACCACTTGGATTTTAAAGCCCCATATCAATGGAGCTGAGATGGTCCACTCTGGTGCTCACAGGGACCCAGATGGGGAGAGGTTTCCCTCAGGCCAAGGTGTCATGGGTCTGTGGTATTAGGGCAGCTTGGCCTTTTAGGAAGCTGGTGTCAAGACTAAAGGGGCTTTAGCTCTTAGACCATCACCTTGAGCCATGGAACTTGCCCCCTAAACACCAAGTGCCAAGAGAGGAATGTATGGGAGTCAATCCAGGTCCTTCTCACTACAACCAGCACCTCTTGCTATGCTAGGAGAGAGGGAATAGCTCATCCTGGCCTTGAAGGCTCAACTGCAACGCTACAGGAGGGGCTGGGTCAGGGAAGCATGCACAGGGTGCGCTGAACTGGTTCTAGGGAACAAGAACTTCAGCATCCATGGCTGGCTCTCTCACCCGCCATCAGCAGAAAGGTGCATTAGGTGAGCTGGAAAGCCAAGGGGCAGCTCTAGGTGTGCGCACACAGTCTTCCTAGCTTGTACCAGAACTGGGTCTGCTTCATCTCTCCCCTGCACACCTAGAAATTCACCTTAAGGGACGTGCACCCATGCCCCTCGATGACCAGCACAGATCCCTGTGGATATTAGAGGGTCTGCCATTCCCCCTGGCTCCCACTGAAGTCCCTGCCAGCCACACCTGGTTGCTCAGCCCTGGCACACCTGGCCAGAGTCTAGAAGCCCCAGCTTGCCGCCTGCTCCCAGGCTGTCCCTGGCTGGGGTGGACAGGCCTCTGCAGTGCTCCTCTGAGGCAGCTGCCGCTTGATGCCAGACAGGCTCGGTAGCATCCTTTGCAAGGCCCAGCGGCGAGAATTCCAGATCTCTGGAGTCAGCCACAGACCCTGAGGAGCTGCAAGTCACGTGAAGCATCACCAGAGCTGCTGAGCATCGCCACAGCCCCGGTGAGGTGCCCCTTCCTCCCCCATCAGGCGCTACCAAGTCTCTCGTCTTCTTAAGAAGCCTGCACCGCCCTGGTACAGTAGGAAAAACCAAGGACTCCTTGGAGAGGTGTCCAGCCCAGCCTCTCCTAGCCCCTAGCTCGGGTCAGTGTGCTAGGGACGGGTCTACAGCAGATGTGTGATCACGCCAGGGGCTCCTGACCTCGGCCGGCCGCTCTGCTCCGACCTCCCACTGCCCAGCAGCAGCTCGTGGCAAGACACGGGGGGGTGGAAGAGAGCCCCCGAATGGGATGCAAGGGGGCAGCACAAGCGGAACAGGAGCGCAAAGCCAGCTGAGCAGGAAGCCCAGGAGGAAGAGTCTGGAGGCTACGCAAGCATGCGATAAGGCAGGATGGAGCTGGGGGAGGGAGCGGGCAGCACCATGAGAAGGCAATAAAGAGCACTGCTGGGGGGGTGGGGAACCTGTTTTCCTCCCCCTGCAGCCCCAGGGAACTTCCTACCATGGAGGAGGAGGCAGCCTTCCCCTCTCTCAAACCCAACAGGGTGCAGGCCCCACCCCCATGTCCCCCAAGCCCCATGGGTACATCTGCACTGAAGGGGGGGATGGCAGCACACATTGGCCTACCCACGCTAGCCTCAGCCCCAGCTCAGGTACCAGCAGCCGTGTGCCGCTCCACTGCTATGGGGCTCAAACTGAAAGCTAGCTATGGGGTGTCTACAAATGCTGCAAGCACACCTGACCCAGGCCCCCCGTCCTGGGGCCACTCCAAAAGCCCAGCCAGCCTTTGTTGCTGGTTGGGGGACGTTCTCTAGGACAGCTCTGGACCCCACCCCAGCCAGCTGTTTAGAGTAGGAGTCACATCTGGCCAATAACTGCCTTGCTAGAGCATCAGATGCTCAGGCATTTTGGAAAAGGCCCCTCCGCAGCCCTTTTGGAGTTGCTCCATTCCCCCCTCCAAGGGAGCAGGGATCTAGGGTGCCCCAGAGAAGCTCTGCCCTGGAGGAAATGAACATTTAGGCCAGGCTACCAGGTTTAAGACCTAGAGCTCTCACGGCCTCAGCATCAAGGGCCATTGTTTTGGATTAAAAGGCTACAGGAGGTCGGTCTAGATGAGCATAATGGTCCCTTCTTGGCCACGGAGCCTAAGACGCTGCAAGATGGCATCCTAGCAAAGCACAGCTGGTAACTCCGGAGTGCCAGCGAGGACACGGAGCCCAGGAGCCAGGGGTGTTCCTTGGGCTGAAAGACTGGTCCTTTGCCCGTGAGGCTCTCTCGTTCCGTCTGGCGCAGTGGCTGGTGCTGTTGGGAGGGCAGCTTCGTTGCAGCTGGCACATGCCATCCCAGAGGTAGAGGGGATTGAACTACCGGCACTTTTCCCACGCCAAGCCCCGCATGGGACACACCAGCTTTGCACTGGGTTATTCTATGGGGAGACAGTGGCTAATGGTGCATGGGGGTGCTCCAAGCACCCCATATAACTTTATCCATCCACCCTCTTCAGCACGTCAGTTCACCAAGCACTGGGAGGAGAGCCTCCCAACAGCTCCCACGTGAGGCAGAGGCAAGGAGTCAGCCATGGGGAGCAGGGCCGAAGCACCATCCTGGCTCCCACCTTCAACCAGTGCAGCTGGGCCCCTGGATGCAAGGAGCTGCTCACCGCACCAGTATGTTCCCTAGCAGCCAGAGGGGATTTTTGAGTGGTGCCCCAAAGCCTCGTCCAGGGAGGTGGGTGGGGAAGAGCCTGCAGCTACGCTATAGCGCTGATTAACCCTGCATGTCTCAAGGGCGCTCAGGTCAGCTAGGGTGCTAAGGGATGGCCTGTCTGCTTTAGTAAGAGGGTGTTTGTGGTCTCTGAAATGGTGCCTGACACTGTCCGAGTGAATGCTCATCCTAGCAGGCCACTGGGGTCCCACCGTCTCTGTGGCATGGAAGCCCTGACAAGGGCCGCCCACGGAACTGCACGTTCGACACTGGCAACGGATTCATGAAACCCAGGGAAAGTGCTAGAGGAACTCCAAGCCTCAGAGCATTGTACAGAATTACAGGCTGGACCCAGAATTACCCCAGTCAATGACGTGCACACCCCTCTAGGCCCAGAGCCAACACTGTACCCAGGCATTTGGGACAGGAAGTTAACAGTACATCCAGATGACGCGTGACCTACACAAGCAGAGTGTAGCTGATCAAAGCAGAGCCAGGACAAATGCTCCGATGCTTGCAAGGACAGGCTAATTCACCACCCCAAGCTGGCAGGACTGGTTTGACTTAGCTAACATGCTCAGTACCCCTTCCTGGCACACCAAGAGGCTGATCAGATGGCACTTCTACCCCTTTCACCTCTAAAGGTCACCAGCATCGCCTCCTGCCACAGCTGGCCAGTCCTTGGTCTCCCAGCCACAAGAACGCTTGATCTCAGACGGGTGGTATGGCTAGAGGACGGGTCTGAAGATGGCACACCTGAGTCGGGGTACTTGTTGCTGTCTGGAAGGGATTACCACTTTTAGGACCCATGCCCCGAATTAAGGTTGTGCTTCTCATGTCAGCAACTGCATCATGCAGTCTTTACAGCACAGGGAGCTGCATTCCAGCAAGTCTAAGGTGGGGGGGGAGGGAAATTAGTGCACTAGGTTAACATTTACCTTCCAAGACCCAGCTCTATATAAGAAAGGAATCAGATTTCAGCCACCTAGTTGTTTAGATGTGTAACAAAGAGGGAGGGAGGTGTCATTCTGCTTTATGCATATTGTATCTTTATAGCGTAGGAGTTCCCTTTCCTTCTGCAGAGACAACCGCCATTTTGTGTGCTTTGTTTCAGACAGAATGAAACGGTCATGAGACTTGTTTGTCTGATCTGACTGCACATTTGTCTTTTTAGGTGGGGTGACCAGTTGCCCTGATCTTGAGACTGTCTGGATATTCAGGGCTATATCTTATAGATGCCTATTACCCACCCACTTTTTTTTTTTTTTTTAATACACACACATACGTTAGCTGGTCACCATATTTCTAGGTGAGACAGCTATGCATTTGATTGTAGATCTTGTATGATCTGCCTCAATCAGCAGCAACTTTAGCAAGCCAATCTCAAGTAAGGATCATTGGAGCCCTTGAGATTAGATGTTAAATTCTTGGTTAGAACAATGAAGCGGCAGCTAAACCAGGAGCTTCCATTTACTGGGCTATTATACACAGGTAATACCCCTGGACGAGAGGCTCCACATTTAAACTGGTCAAGAAACTTCACAAGATACATAAGGCTGTGCAACTCCCTTCCACAAGATGAGCCAAGAGCTTAGTAGGATTCAGAAATCAAACATAAATAAGGCTATACCATAAAGCCCTCCTCAAGGCAGGGCCAGCCATTAAGTGATGTGGAACACATCTAGAGATTCCTAGCCTGATCTCCTGTCTAACGCCGGCCAGAGGATTTGCCCCCCAAAGTAATTCTTAGAATAGATCTTTTAGGAACAATTCCCCTGTGAGTTATGTCATTATAGGCTCTCTTGTATGGCCTTCTCTGAGGAGTCTAGCACTCGCTAATACTCACAGGACTGGCCTAGCACCAAAGGTTCTGTATTTTATTTGCTTGGGAAATATACTGAAGACTAGAGGCCAGCGTTCCCATTTTTAGGCTACCAGGATTCTACATGCCTACTTTCAGAGCAGGCCACCAGGGCTGACAGTGGAAGCCGTGGGTGCTCAGCATGCATGAATGGTCTGACTACTATAGCTATGTGCTGAAGCTATGCCTCTGTTACAGCTCTTTGCCCATGGCTTTGGCCTAGGCCCATCAGTTTCACGTTTGAGTTCAAAGCCGCAGTGGTGGGGCTGCAGCCCCAAGACACGTTTTAGGATTTGACAGCGCTCCCCGTGAGTTAAGGCGCTATTGCCGCTGAGAAGCCTTCTCACGCAGCCAACATTGCGAAGCAATGTAGGACGGAGCAAAGCCAGGAACAGAAAGTAGTGCATTGCTCGAGACGGAGGCCATCAAGGAAAGCTGGTGTGCATAACACAGCGGGACCCTAAGCTATGCTTGGATGCATTAAGGAGACACTGGATGAGGTCATTTCCTTTAAATGTCAGACCAGAGTTTGGGAATTTTTCATCAAGTAAGCTGCCTCCTGCTTTAGTTATTGCAAGTTTCGGGGGAAGGGTGGAACTGCCCCAGGGCTAAGTTTATCAGAAGGCAGTTTTGTTTTGAGGGTGCGTGTAATGAAGGCTACGCTGTCCATCTCGTCTGTTGGAGATTTACATAGAGGCAGAAAACTGTTGTGAAGCCAGGCAGCATTAACATCCTTGCATCTGCAGCCATGTTCTAGTGGCATGGAAGAGCAGGGCCTAAGTGGTAATAAGCCATACAGGCCGCTCTAGTGGAGGTCACGGAGGTTTGATTGACTCAGCTGGGAGGTCACTATAGTTCAATCCAAACTATATCGTAGTAACAGACCAGGAAGAGGTGGTGGAGGTTGTCACTGTGTCAGGAGTATTTGCAGTGAGATCTCAATGGATAATTGAGAGGTCGTGAGGTTCAGTGCAGGGAGGATAAGAAGTCAGGAATCAAAAGCATGTTCATGGAACATTTGTGGACATTTACCAGAGGCCACCAGGAAGAACGCCTAGAGGACAGATCCAGGATCCTATGAGCCACTGTTCTCATTGGGCCTTGAATAGCAGATGTATTAGTTCAACAGGTCTAGACCCTGCAGAGATGTTCTTCATGATCCAGGAAATGAAGGCACAGGCACCATTCTGGTTCTACCGTATTCCTACTCTGGTTGAGCAGCACAATTGAGACTAAGACAGCTTATTAATGTGTAATAACACCAAAACCTAAGGGCCAGCTAACAGGCCCCATTGTAACAGGTACTGTACTGGTAGGCTCTGCTCGGAAGATTTTATAAACCAAGTAGATGAGACAGGGTGGGAGAGGAAGGGGTATAACACACCAGAGCTAACCCTGATGGCAGTTGCTGCCACCAGCTACTCAAGTTCCCCATAGTAAGGAACGCACAGAAAACAGTACAGGGTCATTTGATTTCAGAAGAGTTCTTTGGCAAGATTGAGTGAGTATAGTACCATTGGAGAGAATGAAAACCCACCCTTTAGAAGGCAGCTTAAGCATCCAGAGACATGAGAGGTCAGACTACAGTTTCTCTGAAAGAGTAGACAGGGAATGGGATGACTACTCAAGGATCTGACAGGTGCAGTAGCCAATAACAGCATCTATGAAAGGTAGCCCCCCCACCAGCTGGTAAACCCTCCCTCAGCCCCATCATATCATGGCTTGGAAGAGTGGCTGAGTTTAGATCACACTTGCCAAACTTGACCTAAACTCAACCCTTTTTCCAGTGGAGACAAAGCCAGCCCAAGAACTGGGAAGTGGTGAACAGAAGGATTTCAACATGAGGTGGGATTCCTGGTGAACTGTCATGCAAGGTCTCTACCATCCTAGCCAGAGTGAAAGTTAAACTCCCAGCCCAGCGAGAGGGAATGCGGGGCTGCCATCTAGGAGGTAACAATTTGAGTTTAGACCACCATTGGGTTTGACTGAGGACTGCTTATAAATCCCTGCCATGGGGAGCTCCCCAGGTTGTTTGTACACCAGGCACATGGGGGGGTTCTGAGATCTCCAACTGGGGGTCCTCAGGTGCTACTGAAACATCGCTAAGTTGCAATGTTCTGTTTACTTGTAGGCCAAACGCCACAAGAATCATGGATTCTTGCTAGAGCGGCTTATTCACTAGAGCCAAAGTTAGTGGCTGGAAGGAGGGCTGTAGATACAACTTTGCATATCAGTTCAGAATAGCTTGGTATGTCTGTTGTCATGTGGACTGATGACTGGCTTAGACATGTAAACAAAAGGCAAAAGATAAGTGGCAGTGCATCAAGTTAGGGGAGGTGTCTGGTGAGGTAGACCAGGGACTGGTGTTAGGCTCTGCTATTTAAGCTTTCCATTCCAACCAAGCAAGGGGAGTGAGGCACATTAATGAGAAAACACTAATCAGGAGAAGTTGTGAAAGACAGGGACCTTGAGATTAGATGACAAAGTGAGGTTAAATTTATTGGGAGTTACACAAACCAGCACACAGTGGGGAGGAAGAGAATAAGCCAAGGTACGTGTATTTTGGGGAGGGGGGGTGGAGAACCATACTGGAAAGCATCATTGCCAAGACTTAAGAGTGGCTGCAGATGCAGAGGTTACACTGTGAGGTGATAAAAAGACCTAATTTGCCCATGCAAAGGAACATCTAGGAAGAGACGTTCTCAGAATGCCATTGAGGAGCAACTGAGCGCTCATAAGACAGGCTAGGAAGGATGAGATTTGAGTGAAGACGCTAGACACACCACTGTTTGCCTAACCAGTGACGGGGATGCAGTCCTCATCACATGCCAGAGTTAAAGTGAGCCATGTTGCAATGGTAGAGGCATGGACTAGAATTCTAGTCAGTTTCAAGGTTAGAAGTTCAAGGTGGTTAACTAGCAGGGGGCTTGACACCAAGTGACTAAAACAAACCATCTGTCCCCTATTACTGTGTGAAATCCCCTGCTGCTTGGAGAGTGACTGACTATACAAGGATAGTCTTTCTATAGCATGGTCACAGGTGCACCCAGAGAAGACAGTTCTTCACTCAGAGTCCCCCAAGGGTAGCGTTTGTAACATCAGTTGGAAAAAACACTTTAGCCTAAAGTGTGTTTAGATTTGGTGAGGTCTCCTCCAAAGGCAGCAGATACCAAGAAGGGAGAGGAATTTGAATGACGCAGAGAAGTCCTGTGTAACAAGGAATTATGGGACGAAAGGGGAAGCATCCAACACAAGACCACTGCCTGACTGCCAGGCCGTGGAACGCTCTCCAAGGAAGTGGTACAAGCCCTATAGTGTTGCACATTAGACAGCTACACCCAACAGGGAACTAGTAGAGGTGTTGTACTCTAGGCAACAGGACTGCCAGGGGGTGGGGAAGGCAGGTGTCTTAGCACAGAAGCCCTCAGCTTTTTTCATTCTGGGACCAGACCAGCATTCCCTTTCCATCAAGCAAGAACCCTCCTTCCAATTTAGAAATTCAGAAGTGACTGGGTGGCCAAGACCCACAGGCTGAGACCCCTTGCCCTAGACACTACTCTTGGAAGAGACATACTATAATCCCTTAGGCTTTTATCCAAGCCATTGCAATTTGCCTGCCGCCTCAATAGCCATGCAGCTCTATGATAGCGGATTGCTGATGGCAGCCTTGCATTGTATCTCCTTTCACTTGCATTACTGGGTTTCAATGTTTAGAGACTAGCTTTCCCAGGACAGTCAGGTCCTGTCCTGCTCCATTGTCACTTTTGGAAGGGCCAGATGTTCCCACCTCCCCCATGCCGCAATAGCATCTTGTACATGTTGGCACTGTGACCCAATGGCTCCAGCCATGCAAACCCAGCAATAGGAAACCTTACTCCAGCCGGAGGACTGTTAGTCTGACAAATCATCTTGCACAATGCTTACTAGCATGCTAGGGGGTGCACTAGATAGTAGTTGAAACAGAATTACACTGGGCTAGTTAAGTGAGCCAGTATCTTGGGTTTCACTGGTGAGTTTTCAGGCCAATGAATAATCACATCAAGGGTTGGCAATGCATAACTGCCTTTTAGTTAGGCTCTACTATAACAAATTCCCTGGGTCAGCATCCATCAGCTCCTGGTAATAAACCCCTTCCTGTGTTACAGAAGCATTAACTGGACTTGCCTGGAGAAATAGGAGTGGGAGAGGGAGAGAGGACACTAGTAGAGTGTCCACCAGTGGGAGACAAACCTGAAAGCTGAAATTAAATCCATACCTAGAAATCAAGGCATGCCGTAAAACGCTGCTGCATTATCTCAGGTGCTACGCAAGGCACTCGCTAGGGTTTAGAAAGGGGAGGGGGGTCCCTACTTAATAAAGAAATTCTATGGAAAGCACAGGCTTCACGGCATCCCCAGACAACACAGTGCTTTGAGCCTTCTTACTCCACTACACACTAGCATCTTCCCAACCAGCTTCCCTCAGATCTAGGTAAGTGCTCTCTTTCGTTCCTGCAGCCCCTCGCCCCAAAAGAGCAGCCAGAGGTTGGACAGACAACCTCTTAATGCTGAGGCTATCCTAGGTAGCTGTTTGTTTCTTGAGCAAGAACTCAGCATCTTTCGCCAACGTACGGCGAGCATTTCGCCCAGCACTGGGGTGGAAACATGGCCGCCATTCTGCACCAGCAATGCTACACGGCTTTCTAGCAACCTTGGGGGAGGGGAAGGGAAGAATAGCACAGCCGACAAACGAGAGGGGACTTCGCTTCTCTCCAGCACGGAGGGCTACACGCGTAACAGTTATGTCTGCACCCACAGGGTTGGCATCCGTGGGCTTCATTCAGATGCTCCCTGAAGCCCTGTGAAAAGTTAGGGAGCGTGCTAGTCATTGCACCAGAGCATCCGAAATCTAGACAGGTATTCTGGGGCAGGAAGCAGCAGGAGCAGCCAAGGATCGTTTTCCCTACTGCCCTGCAGCACGTCACAAGGTGGGGAATCACAGCCATGCAGCCGGCCAGACACCAGGTTGCATGGCTTCTGGTCTAGGCTTCTCTGGCAGAAGGCAGTATCCCGGTCCTGCTGCCCACCCTTCCTCCCCACACGGCGTTCTCAGAGCCAACACGCTGCGCAGCACGAAGCTAAAAGAGCGTCCAGCTTTGTGCCGCTAGCCCTCGGGGGCCAGGGCGGAGATGGAAAGGAGCCCGGGACAGCCCCCTCTGGGCCCCCAAGGGGCTCTCGCACACCCAGCCACTGTCCTGAAAGCAGGAAACAGTCTCCAGCAGAGCATGCAGCCCTGCAGATCTGGCTGGGGGAGAACCCAGTTGTGCCACCACCAGTGGGGGTCCGCTCATACCCAGGGAGCAAAGGAGCCTTGTTCTCATATGCCCTAGAGCTGCTCTGGGACTAGCCCCACCCACCTCAGGCTAGCCCCACCCACCTCCCCAAGGTCAAGCAAGGGGTCAAACTGGGCAAACCAGAACCAGAGCCAAGGTGATGTTCCTGACCCCTGCCTGTGTGCAGAGCAGGCCCCACCCCAGGGAAGCTGCAGTGCACTCCCAGTGCCTTTAGTGTTGTAGCCTTGATGTGCTGGCTAAGCTGTGGTGGAACAAGGACGCTGGGGCTCCACACCCCACTTAGAGGGCTGCACTTCCCTAGGGGCGCCTCCATCACCCAGCCACACTCCAGGGCGTCCTGCAATCCTCAACTGTTCCCAAGCCCCAGGAGCCCCTCCTCCCGAGCTCTGGGGCCAGGGGGCCACCCAGGCTGGGTGAAGGGGTGCTGCCCTGCCCGAGGGGCTGGGGGATGCTCTTCGCCCAGCAGTACAAGCCGGAATGCGCCGCGCTACGCCAGCCGTGCACAGGGTGCTGGAGGGGGGCAGGGTGGCAAGGGGTCACAGACCCCGATGCAGTGCCTTTGAGAGCCGGCCAGCCAGGTCAGGGAGGAGCACAAGGAGCCCCGTTTTACCAAAGCTGCTGTCCCCGGTTATGCCGGTCCCCCCCCTTCTGAGGCCGCCCTAAGCGCCCCCTGGCCCAAGTGTCAATGGAAGCGCAAGTTCCCCAGGCCGGTAGCGGGCCGGCGGGGCCCCGTTGGGCCAGCCCCGGCGCTAGGCAGGGAAGGACCCAGCCAAGGAGCGGCGCCAGGAACGGCACAGCTCAAGCGTTCCCCAGCCCCGCAGGGAGCCTCGTCCCGCGCCCGGCCGCGGCTCCACGCGGGCCCGGAGCCGCTCGGCTGGCGCGGGAGGCGGGCTCCCGCCCCACGAAGTTGGTCTGTTCTGTCGGGGGCTCCCCCCCTCCGGCTCCGGGACAGGCAGCGCAGCCCCGCGGCAGCTGTGCGCTCTCCGCGGGCCGACGGGGACCCCCGAGCCGGCGCTGCCCCGGGGCCACCAGCGCTGGGCGAGGCCAGCCCGTCCCCGCCCCGCCCGGCCGGGAGCCGAGCGCCCCGCGGAGCCCTGGCACCCCCCGACGGGCGGGCCCCCCGAGCGTCCCGCCGCCCGAGCGTCCCGCCGCCCCTACCTCCTCCTCGCCGCCGCTGCCGCTGTGCTCGCCGTCCTTGTTGAGGCTGCTCATGGCGGGGGTGCGGGGCCGCCCCGCGGCTCCGGGGGTGCCTTCGGCCGGCGCTCGCTCGCTCGCTCGCTCGGCGGCGGGAGGCTCGGGGGGTGCGGCCCCGGGCCGGGCAATGGTGCGGGGGGTGCGGGGACGGTGCTGGCCGGGGGGTGCGGGCCGGGCGGGGGTGCGGCGTGGGCGAGGTGCGCGGTGCGGGGCGCGGCGCGGCGCGGGGCTATTTCTAGGGCCGGGCTCCCATGGGCGGGGCGGGGCGGGGCGGCAGCGATCAGGGCCCGGGGCCGGGGGGGGGGGAAGGTGCTAACGAGCCGCAGCCGCCGCGCCGCGCCGGCCCCGAGCGCAGCCCCGAGCCGCCTGCTCCGCCCGGCGGGTCATCAGTGAGCCGCGCCGCCGGCCGGCCGGGGAGGGGGCTCCGGCCCGGCCCCTCGCCCCGCATCACCGTCTCCCGGGGAACCCGCAGCCAATCCCCGCCGCCCCCGCCCCGCCCCTCCTTTTTTCCCTTTCCGCGACAAACTTTGTCAACTTCGATGAACTCGCCCGACCGAACTTTCTTAAAGGGCCCGCGCCGGCCCGGCCTCCCCAGGCTCTGGCCGAGCCCCCCCGGCCTGCCGGGCCCGGCTCCCCCCCCGCGGCTGCGGCCCGCTTCGGGCCCCTGCCCCCGGCGCGCCGGTAGAGCCCGCGGGCGCCCGACCCAGCGCCCCGGCCGCCCCCCGCTGGGCCGGGGACACTTCGCGGGCCGATCGCTCGAGCCCTGAAGCAGGAAGTGTCAGGCAAGAAGTGGAGCCTCGCCTATTGTTCCAGGCCCCACCTGGTGCCTCGCCTGTGCCCCTAGAGCTGGGCCAGGGATCCAGCCGCAGCTCGGAAAGGGGGGGCTGAGCTAACCCCCAGAAGTTGGTCCAGTAAAAGCTATTACCTCACCCACCTTGTCCCTTTAATGTCCTGGGACCCACACGCCTCACGCACACAGGCTCCCCAATTTCTAAGGCCTAAATAAAAGACGTTTAGCAGCACCGATTTCTGCAAATCAATCCAGATGCCAACCGGTTCCAGGACAACGGCACCACCTAAACCCAGCCCCAGCCGCTGGGTGTCCTCTCCTGAAAAGGAGGGGTTTGCAGGAGTTGGGGTCAAAAATGGCCTGGAGCCGTTTTCCCACCGCTCTAATGCCAGCATGCGTCAGTAGATCTCTTTTCCGGGTGCTCTAGGGAGTAGCGAGACATGCTTGCCATTTAACCAGTGGAATTCAGGGGTGGGGGGGACTAAACAATGCCCGTCTCCCTAACAGGCTGAGATATGCCACTGGGGATGGGGAGAGAGAGCAAGAGTAGCTAAGAGGAGAAATCAATATTTAAAAGAGAAGAGGATGACTGACTGTGTCTTGGAGCCCTGTGAGAGGAGGACAATCCATATTGTCTGCCTTTAGACTGCACGCTCCAGGCACAAGGTGGGGCCTTTCCTTTGTGTGGCTTGTGGCGATCTGCTGAGTGTGATTTTTGTTCTTGTGCCTTATTGAAAAATTCAATAAATGTCACTAACAGTAAAAGGAAGCTGGAAAGAGCCTTTGGGGGGAAATAGTTGTTTAGATTTAACTGTGCAAATAACTGGAAGTCGGAGGGGTGGGAATTGTTAAAATCCTAGAGAGAGAACAAATCCCAGAGTTTTTCTAGGCTCTCCTTGGCTCACTGTCTGTGCCATGAAGCACACTCTTTGTTCATGGAGACAGCAGGAGGAATTCTAGTCCAGTTTCGCTCCGACTCCCTCTGACTCTGCTGTTTAAGCCGAGCCATTCTGACTGCACCAATAAAATCCATTGCAGTACCACAAATACTCAGATCTGGCCCCTGGTCCCAAAGAATTTCGACCGTCCCCTGCACGTTCTAATGCCTACATAGAGAAGTGATGCGGGCTAGTTTTGTGTTTTACTGGAGGGCTGGTGATCAATCCTGCAGTTGCCTCTCTAACTAATCCCCTGTCTTGGTTTTCTTTTTTGTTTAGTTTAGCTGTTCCCTAGGGAGCAAGTAGGCCTGCGATAGCCACCAAGACTCCTTCATTTAGCTGGGAGTGCTGTGGATTTACTAAGCCTGCCCTGCCATAAATGCAGTTGAATCCTCAGCTCCTCTCTTGCTTGCAGAGTTCGGCAAGATGAGGATAAGATATCAGAGTCCTGTCCCACATTGCAGTTTTCACTGCCAATGGATCCGCAACAGGGGTGACTTCTAGTCCTAAACAGGGCCCCCACATGGGGGGGAGGGTACACTTTACCAGGGCCTGAAAGCCCTAGGGGGCCCAGCCCAGGCTGCATCTCCCATTATGTGTGTGGGAGGGGGCCCGTGTTTACAAGTTTGTACTTGGCCCGAAAAAATTCCTGATCCTAAATTTGCCAGGCGGCGAGACACAGCTCTAGAGCAAGCCCCGTGCCCGACTTCAGGGCTGTCTCTGCTTTGTTTAAAGTTCACTTTTTCTCCTGTGGCTTTTTTAACTGGCTCATGTTAAATGCTTGTTGTTGTTAAGGATTTGACTGGCAGGCCGGGGGGGCTAGCAAATGACACAGGGGAGTGGGAACCAAAGGTTCCTGAGCAGAGATGGCCCAGTTTGTCACCGCAGACAGTGTATTCTGTGAATTTCAGTTGGTGAACTGTCCATGAGTGGGTCATGCTTCGGGGGAATTTTAGTCAGCCCATTCGATGAATATTTATGTGAGCAAATGGTAGCCATGCTGTCACACCGTTCACTGCAAACATCAATTGGAGAATACCCTATTAGTGCTATGTGTTTAATCCTCCAAATCAGAGCTTCCCAAATTGTGCTTCCTGGATCACACAGTGCTGGCTCTTCCCCCTTCCTTCCTTCCGCTGAGCTTCAGCCCAGACAGCTACAGTCCATTCATTACCTTCCCAATATCACTCTTCCACGGCTGCTGTGGGCGCAAGGATGTTATGCTATTGTACACGGGAAGGGAGGAGATCAGTGCAGGCATGAGGGGAATGGAAGGGACGGCAATGGGTCTGTGATGGGGCGGAGGTGGTCTGTGTGAGCACAGCAGGGAGAGGAGAGGCTGGGTCATTGACCACTGGGGAAGTGGTGGGTGTGAGCATGAATGTAAGGCCAGGTGATGAGGAGATGATCTTTGTATAAAAATGCGATCCTAAAAGTCTGAGCCGCTCTGACCTCAGTCACATGGGAACCTCTCTGTTCTCTGACCGGGTCACCTAACCTTTAGCATCCACTTCCTCCGCTGCCCAAAATGAACTGAGTCTCATGACAAAGTTAAATTTGCTCTGCGATTAAGCGAACCTCAACGGCAAGCCTGGAATTTATCCTCAGCGACTGGTTGGCAATAACATTTTGCTCAGATGAGCGTCCCAGAACTGCTTGCTATGAAAGGTGGGAGCCCAGCCAGATGAATTTCAAATCACAACAGTTGTTCCCCAATAGCCAGCTAGCTTTAGGCCTGCCTTGTAATCCAGCTCTGCCCCGACTCACTGTGTGGCCTTGGATTTGGGGTGGCTCTAAATAGAGTCACCACTTGAGACACCGGAGACAGGATCTGCAGAGCTGCTGAGCACACAGAGTTCTCGTGGGCCCAATGTGGGTGTCAAGCATTTCTGCAGGTCAGGCCTGGCTCAAGTGGGGGATAAAGAACTGGGATGCTCAAAAACAGAAGCTGCTTTTGAAAATTCCACCTCCTTCACTACGGACCAGACGCCCCTCCCCACACCCACCCACCACTGTCCCTACAGACCCAAATCCTGCATCAAAGTCGTGAAATGAGCTACAAATGCAATAAAAAACAAGGTATTCAAAAGTTTAACAAAGGGAGGGGGGAGGCGCCAAAGACGCTCCTCGCCTGGGGCGCCATTTGGTCTAGAGCTGTCCCTGGTTGAACTAGTAGTGCGATGTGTGTCTGTGGAGCAAGGGAGCAAAACGCAGAAGGCATGTACTGTTGGGAGCCTTAACTTTTCATTTCCTGGCTTTAGGCTAAGAGCAACCTTCACTCACACACAGCACGGAGTTTGTGTGTGTCAATTTCCTAGTTATTTCCAATAGACAATGACAAAGCAACGACTCCTTTTACAAAGATCCTGTTGTGCATGAAATGAGCCCCTGCTAAGGGGGTTGGACTAGATGACCTCCTGAGGTCCCTTCCAACCCTAATCTATAAGTCAGAGATCCTGCGCTTCATTAAACTGTTAAGCTGGTTCAAGAGCTCTGTAATGAACCTGCAGGACAGTAGAACTATGTGGAGGTTTTTTAATGTGAATTTTTTGGTCAGAAAAACCTATGCCCTATTTTTGCCTGAAAAGACAATATTCATTTATTGCAAAAATGCTTAGATGTTTACATTTGCTTTAACGACCTTTGAGCCATCTGCACAATTTAACAAAGAGCAGGATCTTTGACATAGTGATGGCTCCTTCAGCGCAGAGGAAGCAGCCATGGATTGGCCAAGATCCTGATCTTCATTAAAATCTTCATCCAGCCGATGAAGTCCTGAACAGTTTCCCGCAGGTCCTCCTCTCTGAGAAAGCAAGAGGTTCTAGGTTGAAGATCCTGATTGTCATGCAGCTATAACACTTTCGTCTGACTCTGGTTACTGGGCCTGGTGTGCGGTGCTGGGCGGCGTTGGTGGCCCATGATGTACAGGAGGTCAGACTACGTGATCTGGTGGTCCCTTCTGGCATTAAACTTCATGATTCTTTGGGTAGGTCTACACTGCAAAGAAAAACCTCTAGCAGTGAGGCTCAGAGTCCAGATCAGTTGACTTGGGCTTGTAGGGCTCAGGCCAAAGGGCTAAAAATAGCTGTGTAGACATTCCCCTCTGGGGCTCTGAACCTCTGCCTGCTCACTGGGTTTCAGTGTAGATGTTCCTGCTGGAGCACAACTTCAGCTCAAGCCCCACAAGCCAGAATCAATTGACCGGGCCTGATGGGTTTTTCTTTGCTGTGTAGATGTACCCTTAGCCCGTATTAAGGCTCTGATTTTGATGAACCACCACGTATTACTCCTGGCCATCAGGAATCAGATCACCCCCGCACATCGGGATTCAGGTCTGATGAAGATCCCTAATTTTTTTCCTTTGGGTTAATTAACCAAATAATGACATACAGCCCCAACAAGCGCACCACGCTCTCATTGTGCTCACTTTTTTTACTTTTTATAGTTTTTAAGCCAGCCGGGTTGAAAGATCATAAGCCTGTGAACGTGAATTTGTGGGGGACAATTTGTCATTGATTAGAACTCAGAAAACAAATAACTGATTCTCTTCCAAACATTCCAGCCTTACCGGGAGACGATGGGCTGAATATTTGGGGCAGGTGTGCTGTGTTTTGCATGTGCGGTTGAGCTCCCATTTCAAGGATAAACAAAATGCAACCTTAACTACGGTGTCACAACAATGGAAGTGCTCATGCGAGCGCCTTGCTTTTCAGAGAGGTTGGAATCCACTGGTTTCCTTCTCCACCTAGGACGCACAATGCATTCGTGCTGTGGCCTTCTGCCATTTGTTCTCGCTGGCCCAGCCCTTCCTGTGTGGTGTGCCTTCACAGCTGCAGACACTGGAGGGGTGCCCGAAGGCCACAGGATGTTCAGGCAAAGGCTTGAAGTTATATCATGCCAGACTCACACCAGCAAGCAACATGTGAGAGTTATTGCCAGAGCCACATGAAGCATGCAGCTGGCAGAGGGGGCAGGAGAGGTGTTTTGTTTCCTGGCCAGGGCAGGAGCCAGCTATTTCACAGCAGATTTGCCTATGGTCACTAAAACCAGACTCCTTCTATCAGACCAGCGTGTCAGGGGGAGCTGATTATGGTCTACGTGGGCAGAGGCAGACAGAAGTACATGCATTAGGTGCAACGTGTTGATGTGACAGAAAGCTAGGAAGAACAGTAAGAGGCAATATGGCTCCCTCAGGAGTTCTTTAATGACCTGAAAATAAAAAGGAATCCTACAACAAGTAGAAACATAGACAAATTGCTAAGGAGGAGTGCACAAGAACAGCACAAGTAAGTAGGGACAAGATTACAAAAGCCAAGGCACAAAATGAGTTGCACCTAGCAAGGGACATAAAAGGCAATAATTGAATACATTAGGAGAAAGAGAAAAAAGAAGGAAAGTGTAGGTCCTCTGCTTAGCAGGGTAGGAGAGTTAATCATTGATGAAATCAAGAAGGCTGGAGCGTTCAATGCCTATTTTGCTTCAGTCTTCAATAAAAAGGGTAATTGTGACCAGATAATTAATACAATCAATATTAACAACAAGGAGGAAAAGAATAGAAGCCAAACTAGGGAAAGAACAGGTTAAAGACTATTTAGATCAGTTAGATGTATTCAAGTTGGCAGGGTCCGAGGAAATTCATCCTAGGGTACATAAGGAACTAGCTGAAGCAATCTTGGAATTGTTAGCAATTCTCTTTAATAACTCCTGGAGGATGAGTGAGGTCCCAGAGGACTGGAGAAGGGCAAATGTCATAGTACCTCTCTTTGAAAAGGGTAGCAAAGAGGTCCTGGGGGATTACAGACCAGTCAGCCTAACTTTGATACCTGGAAAGATATTGGGACAGGTTGTAAGCACCTTTCTGGGTAATAAGTAATAGTCAAAATGGATTTGTCAATAACAAATCATGACAAAACACCCTGATTTCCTTGACGGGGTTGCTGGCACACTAGCCATATTATATCTTGATTTAGTAGGGCTTTGGACATGGTCCCACAGGATAGTCTCATAAGCAAACTAGGGAAATGGGGTCTAGATGCTATCACTGTAAGATGGGTGCATAACTGGCTGAAATATTGTACTCAGGGTAGTTATCAATGGTTCGTAGTCAAATAGCGAGGACAATTCTAGTGGGGTCCCACAGGAGTCTGTCCTGGGTCCAGTGTTTGGTATTTTCATTCATGAGTTGGATAACGGAGTGGAGAGTCTGCTTATAAAATGTGCAGATGACATGAAGCTGGGAGGGGTTGCTAGCACTTTGGAGGGCATGATTAGAATTCAAAATAACCTTGACAAATTGGAGAATTGGTCTGAAATCAACAAGCTGAAATTCAGTATAGAGAAGTGCAAAGTACTAGAGGTTGGAAGGAAAAATCAAATGCATAACTACAAAATGGGGAACAATTGGCTAGGTGGCAGGACTGCTCAAAAGATGAGCCAACAGTGTGATCTGGTTGCGAAAAAGGCTAATATCATTCTTGGGTTCATTAACAGGCGTGTCATACGTAAGATACAGGAGGTTACTGACCTGCTCTACACAGCATTGGTGAGCCCTCAGCTGGAATATTGTGTCCAATTCTGGGCACTGCACTTTAAGGAAGATGTGGACAAATTGGAGAAAGTCCAGAGGAAAACAACCAAATAAAACATTAAACCTGACCTATGAGGAAAGGCTAAAAAAAAACTGGGCACGGTTAGTCCTGAAAAAAAGCAGACTGAGGGAGAACCTGGTAACAGACTTCAAATGTGTTGAGGGCTGCTATGCAGAGGATGGTGAGCAATTGTTCTCCATGTCCCGTGAAGGCAGGACAAGAAATAATGGTTTAATCTGCTGCAAGGGAGATCTAGGTTAGAGATTAGGAAATCTTTTTACCAATAAAGCTCATCAAGCTCTGCAATAGGCTTCCAAAGGAGGATGTGGAATCCCCATCATTGGAAACTTTTAGGAACAGGCTAGACAAACACTCATCAGGAATGGTGTAGGTTGACTTGGTCCTGTGTCAGTGCAGGTGCATGGATTTGATGACCGCTTGAGGTCCCTTGTAGCCCAACATTAATATGATTCTATTATATGCTGGCAGTGTAGACATAACCTATGTTGATTAGGAACTAGTTTAAGCTCAATCAAAATAAGTTACTCTTAAGCCAAAACCAGAGCGTCCACAGAGCCTTTGCACCAGTTTGGAATTACAGTTTAAGTTAAACCAGTGTGACTTTCTTGTGTGGAAACGGCCACCGTTTTTCTAAATCCTACACGGAAGAGGCAGTGCTTCCAGAAGGCTAGAGCAGAGGCCTGGCCCTTCGAGCACTCACATCTGTTGTTGATACTGGCACTGATGGATGTTATCTCTGTGCTCCTCAGTTTCTATAAAATAGGGGACAGTAGCTCGCAATGACACTTGCTATGTGTGTTAATCTAATAATATTGATCAATGTAGTCATAATAAAAAAAGAGCATAAAATTACTAGTATTAATAAATGTAATAAGAATAATAAAACCCAATGAAATGTTTGTAAATGTCATGAGACCTTTGGTGAGGAAGGTACAGGCCAAGAATGATGAAGCATTACAAGGAAATCAAAGAAAACTTTAAAGGCAAGAGATTCTTTAAAGTCAGATGCATGCAACATCAGTGGGAGCACATCTGGTTTCCTAGGCAGAGGCTCAGAGGCATGTGGACTGGATATTGAGAAGGTGTCTGCACCAGGGAGTGAAAGGAAGAGGTGAGAGCTTGCCACTGTTGGAAGATCCCTTGATCTTACTTCGAGTAAGATTTTCAGAAACGATGCATGAGAGGGGACATGTTACATTAGGAAGAAACAGTGCTCTCCAGGCCCCTAGCTGTGATCGGCTACTGTCAAGTCTTCCCACCCGCTCTGTTACGCTGTGCCTGGCAGCGTCCTAGGAACTTCCTTAAGCATGGAAGCAGCTGAGGTGCCTAACGCTCATTGATCTCAGTTGGAGTTAGGCGTCTCACCTGCTCAGGTACTTTGGAAAATCCCACATGCTCGGATGGGGAGGCCAAAGAGAAACTCTGACACAACAGACTAAAATCTCAATTGAGGACCCCAGCAGGGTTTACAGTTAGGAGATCCGAGTTCCAGCCCCCCGGCCCTCCCTCCCCCCCGGGCAAGTTACTTCTTTCCTGGGCACTGCAGCATCCCCCAGCCATGAAACCGGAACAGTCCTACCCCAGGGGGTCACAAGGGCTCATCCCCTTTGTGAATGTGAGACTCGCCTTGGTTTGCCAGGGATCATTTCTGGCCCGGTTGGCTCTGGTTTGATTCAAAATGCTCTAACCAAGAATCAAGACAATGGTCGATAAGACAGACCCTCCCACCGGTGGGAATCAGGACCAACTCTGTGGAAGCCAGTGCAGCTATGCACGTGTATAGCCAGTGTATGCAAAAGCTGGATCGGGCCCACTATGCTTTCCTTACAAGAAGCCTGTACTTTGCAGGGCTCAGATGTGTAAATAAATCAATAATGCTTTGCGGGCACGGGCGCCGGGGCATCCAGCATCGTTTCACCATTTCTGGCTGGCTGCGATAACAGCAAGGCCTGGAACTCGTCCCAGGACAAAAGGGAGGATGCTGGGTTACTTCCTTCTTGTTTCGATTTATGACTGAATGTAGTTCTTGTGAATGTGAAGAGCTGAGAGCCCTGGGTTCCTCCAGACAGCACTAGGCGATGCTGGGAAATTTCCTCTGCCTGCACCTCGCTCACCACCTATAGATCCCCTTTTATTCCAGTCCTGAGCTGCACACACACAGCTCTGCTAATGTCACAGAAATGTCGGGCTGGAAGGAACCTCCAGAGGTCACCTAGCCCATCCTCCCATACTGAGACAAGATCAAATAAACCTAGACGGTGCCTGGCAGATGTTTGTCCAACCTGTTGAATGCAGATTCCTCAACCTCCTTGGAAACTTATTGCAAAATTTACCTTTCTAGTTAGAAAGATTTTCCTAATCTCTAATTTCGTCTCCTTTGCTGCAGATCAAGCCCATTACTTCTTGGCCTACCTTCAGTAGACATAGAAAACAATTGATCACTGTCCTTTTATAACAGCCCTTAACATATTTGAAGACTGTTACCAGGTCCCTTCCTTTGTCTTCTCCTCGCAAGACTATGCCCAGTTTCTTTAAGTTTTCTGCCGTGGGCTCCCATGGATTTTCCCCCGGAAGGTGGGAGGACCCGACCCTGACCAGTTATTTGCACTGGCTGGCTCCAGACCCCAGACTCTTTCCACTAGCAAAAGGGCTTCTTAAGTCTTTCTGGTGAGGGATCAAAAATAAAGTCACAAACCCCAATGCATTCAAGGGTACGCCCTAGTCTCAGGGCCCGTCAGAAAGGGCAGGGCATGGGGGAGGAAGTTCACAGTACTGCCAACTACACAGCATTCATGCAGAGGCTTTTGAGAAGACTCCCTAGCTAGGCTTCTTTGTCAGGTTTAGCATGTCCAGCTTGCCCTGGGAGTTCTCTGTTCTCTCTGTGGGGTCAGGGTGAGGGTCTCCCGGCTGGGGGGTTCCCTCCACAACTTCAGGCATCCCTCCTGCCGTCTGCTGCTTAGGGCAATCCCACTCCTTCCCCCTGGCTGACTGCAGTTTCCTCCCTTTAAAGGCCTCCTCCCTATTATACATGATTGACAAAGCCAGAAGGGCAGGGCTAGTCCTGCTTCCAGGGCCTTTCTGGCACCTTCCTCATCTGTGTGGGGTCAGAACACCCCCTCACACTTTCCTCATAGGTCAGGTTTTCTAACCCTTTTCACATTTTTGAAGCTCTCCTCTGGATTCCTTCCAATTTGTTCACAGCTTCCTTAAGGTGTGGTGCTCAGAACTGCGCACAGTACTCCAGCAGAGGCCTCAGTGCTGAGTGACACGGACAGTTACCTCTTGTGTTGTATATACAACACTCCTGTTAATACACTCCAGAGTGATATTAGCCTTTTTTGCAACCACATCGCACTGTTGGCTCACATTCAGTTTGTGATCATTATAACCCCCAGAGCCTTTTCAGCAGTGCTACCACCTAGCGAGTTATTCCCCATTTTGTAGTTGTGTATTTGATTTTTCCTTCCTATGCGTAGTACTTTGCACTTGTCTTTAGTGGCTTCCATCTTGTTGACTTCAGACCAATTCTCCAATTTGTCAAGGTCATTTTGAGCTTTAATGCTGTCCACCAAAGTGCTAGCAACTCCGCCCTGTTTTGTGTTATTTGCAAATTTAAGCAGACTCTCCACTCTATTATCCAAGTCATTAAGGAAAATATTGACCAGTGCCCAATCTAGGAAAGACCCCCTGTGGGAACCCACTACATATTTCCTCCCCTTTTGACAGCAAACCATTGATAATTACTCAGAGTGTGGTTTTTCAATTAGTTATGCAGCCACATTTCCCTAGTTTGTTTATGAGAATGTCATGTGGGAGCATGCCACAAAATCAAGATATTTCATGTCTATGGCTTCCCCCACATCCGAGAGGCCAGTAACCCACTCAAAGAAAGAAATTAGGTTGCTTTGGCATGATATAGTCTGCACAAATTCATGTTGGCTATTACCCTATTATACTCTACGTGCTTACAAATTGATTGTTTAATAATTTGCTCCAGTGTCTTTCTCCAAGCATCAAAGTTAGACTGACTAGACTACAGCTACTTGGGTCCTTTTTGTTACCCTTTTTAGAGATAGCTACTATGTTTGCTCTTCTCCACTCCTTTGGGACCTCAGCTGTGCTCCATGAGTTCTGGAAGGTAATTGCTAATAGTTCTGAGATGGGGTCAGCTAGTTCCTAAGTATCTTAGGGTGAATTTCAGCAGGTCCTGCTGACTTGAATACATCTAACTTATCTAAATATTCTTTAATCTGTTCTTCCCCTAGTTTGGCTAGCATACTTTCCCACTTGCTCTTAATTTTAATTATGAGCAGGCCCTCACATAGTAAAACATCCGAGAACCGGCCCAAAAGCTTGAGGGACAGAGAGGCCAACCAGGAACATCCCAGGACAGGAGCCAGGAAGGAATCACCTAAGAAGGACAAACCAGAGCCAGGATCAGTATCAGAACTTAATGGGGCCATGAGCACTGTGGCTTGTGACTGCGTTGGGATAAATAAGGAGGCTGTAGCTAGTTCAGTGGGGAAGCTGTCACTCTGTGTGGGTTTGCAGAGAGCAGCAGAAGATGTCAGCAGAGCAGTTTGTAGAGGAAAGTTTACTGGGGCCACGGATGACCAGGAGCACACAGAGCTCACTGCCTGACTGGAACTCTCCTCTGGAATCCTGAACTCTGAGGCTAGATGCCGTGTTTGGCTTCTAACCTTTTATACTGTGGATGTAACCCTGATTTACTGCTCCCCCTATCTTCTCCTTATGACTGAATGCACCCCTGGACTCATACCCTATACACTATTGTAATAGTAGTTGTACAAAATATGTCTTGTGAGGTATCAGTGGAAAAACGAATAATTCACAGGTCAAGAATATCATGATAAAATGCGTGTAGCAACGTTTATATATAAAGTTATAAACAGAAGCTGAAATCAGGTCTGAAATGTGTTTACCAGACAAGTCTAGGTAAACCAGAGGGGTAGCCATGTTAGTCTGTGTACAGCAAAAACAAGGTGCTACAGGGCTCTCGTTATTTTTGCTGGGTAAACCAGTTTTTTAAAGACAAAGGACAAGCTTCCATCTCTAGCAAGGTTTAGTCAAATCTGATGGGCTATCACCTATCAAGAGGCTATTCTTTGGCAAGTAAGAAGGGCAGGAACAAACAGAACCACATTTTAGTAAACAGCATGAAACCTCTTTCACCATGAGAATCCATGACTCCAGCCTCACAGAGGGAAAGAACTTTATCTAGGGGTAACCCTCAGGAAAATGCATTTTAAAGGGGGTCTGGACCATAAAGTGAGGGGCAGAACCACTCCATGGTATCTCTCCTTATCCATCTCTCTTTCACCTAAAACAAAAGAAAAAGCCTTTGGGCGCAGATCCTGGCCTGAAAATTTGTTCAGCAGTGTTACCGGAAACATGTATTAAGGGAATTCACCTTGAATCAAGTCTGGTTTGTACTAGGAAGCATTTTATCTTTATTCTCTCGTAACCATTCCTTACTCTAATACCTTATACTTATACTCACTGAAATTGATATCCTTGTGGTTAAATAAACTTGTTTTATTCTTTAATCAAAACTAATCCAGTGCTGTGAACTGCATGGGTAACTCCATTTAAGGGTAGCAAACTCTTGTATCTTGATCCCTTTTGAAGGACAGCAGCTCTAATACATCTGGGCTGTCCAGAAGAGAGTTGGACAGTGCAGAACACACATTTTGGGGGGAAATCTGGGACTGGAAGTGTGCTGAGGTCACCCGGCAACTGGTAGCCAAGGCTGGTGGAAGCCAGAGTGTGACTGATGTGTGACTGGCCTGCTACTGCTAGGAACAGACACTCATGTTTTTACCTGCAGGCTGGCTGTAAGCAGCCCAGGTGGAAGCTACAGCAGCATAGTGTTGTGAGACACCTAAGTTTGCAAGGCAGGGGTGACACAGCCCCTCGTTGGTCTGGATTGCACCCTGGAACGTCATACTTCCTCTATTTTTCTCCATTCAGCCCTCTGTAAATAAATGTTTGTCTTTCCTGTATCCATTGTACTATTCCAGGGTGTGTTTACCCCTGGGGGTTGGAACAGGTGCTCCTGGGGTGGAAGGGAGTTTCCCTGTTGCGTTCCAGCAGGTGCCTTTTCTTGGCCAGAACCACCCATGGCGTGGACTCCATCTTGGCCCCAAGGATGCTATAGTTTATTTAATGAGTTCAGTTCAGGATGCAATCACCATGTTGCCAAGTCCCCTAGGTGCAGAGCCACCATCCTAGGATGTCCACCATGAGGAAAAGCTCCACTCTAAAGTGGTGTGTCTAGACTTCAGGGGAAACGCCTAACCAGTCTAAGATAGCCTCCTGTACGATAATGTAAGATTTTGCTTGTTCATCTGACAGGGTTTGATATGTGCTTTGTGCTTCTCCCATATGAAATGGAGCCATCCAGGCTACCCAAGACAGGCCAGCCCAATGTGTTTCAACAACAACACGCACACACCAGTTCTGGTTACCTAATTCCACAGTTCAGAACTGAATTCTAATTGTCTGGGATAATCCTGACATTTGTTTTTATTGCTTTTTTTTTTTTAAATCACTAATTTCTTTAATGTTTTGCACTTGCAAAACCTGTGACAGTCACGGTTGAAGGTAAACAGCTGTAGCCAAGTACCCATCTCTGAAGTGACACCAGCTTGCATCATTTTCATCACAGCATGTTAAATACGCTTTGAGTACCCAGACCCATGGTTTAGTTTCATCATAAGAAGTTCCCGGCTATTTGCATGCTCGAAGATTTATAATATTTTGAAATAAAACCATGTGTTCAATTAAAAATGTGATGTCCCTCATTTCAGCATCGGGGGGTTCAGAGCCATAGCTAGATCACACTGACAGTCGATGCTGAGCTGATCGCAAAATGACTTGCTGCCTCTGTGGCAGTGTTCTCAGTGATTTGAAGGATCCAGTACACAGGAATCAGACTCGTAGCTACAGTACCCCACATCTCCAGTCCAGAACATTTTCACAAAGGAGTTAAATCACATTCCCTCCCATTCTCTTTCCTCCACCCCCTACTGCCACCCTGTCCCCTGGCTTCAAAACAAAGCTGCAACTAAGCAAAAAATGCCTGGGGGCAGATTATTTTCCAAGCCCTGTTTGCTCTCCCATGGGGTGGCACCAGTCTCTGAAATGAGAGCAAGGCTCACAGTCAAGCCTGTGTTTCCGCAGTGCCTTAAATTGTGAGTGTGTGTCAGTGACTGGGTGCCTGACGGGAGATGCCAGGGAACCGTCTGCCTCAGCTTGGGCTGAGGCAGACTCCACGTGTCCAAAGTTGGACCCTCCGGTGAGCGAACGCTTTGGGAACTATGGGTGGGGGAGGCAGCACGTTTTCCATTCCCCCCGGGGGTACCTTACAGAATGCTGAGCCGGACAGAACCCGCCCGTCTCCATGATCACAGAGCGCTTGATCCCACCCACCCAGCTTCCACACGAACAGCACCACCCCATTGAAGACAGCACCACACCTAGCATGGCAACAAACTGCCCCATCATGGGCTGACAGATGCACTGGACGCACAGCAGCACCCCGCAGATAACACTGGGGAACACAGTCAGCTCTTAGACACACAGCACAGAAACCCCAGCCTTTGCCATGGGTTTAATTGCATTAAGCCTAGTCGGGTTGCACTGAACAAACGCCGGGCCCCTCAGAGCCCTGCCTTTCACCCGGCTGTGGACATTTCGCTCTACAGCATGAGTGACATTCCCTTGCGCAGAGGGCCTAGGCAGCTCTTTGTCAGGATGCTAACAAGGGCAGGCAAGACTAAGGGCAAGAGCAGGGTCAAACCTGAGGCTGGGAGTAGCCAAGGAGTGCATAGTGGGGTTCCAGGCCAAGGCTGGTACCCAGGATCCACATCTGAGTTAGGTTACAGGGTCCAGGTCAGCAGGTGAAGTCCAAATCCTGGTGCGGCTGCAGCCGGGAGATAAATGGTCACGGCAGCTACGCGAGATCTGCACTCTTGCCTGGAAGGCCCTTTGGGTTTATATAGGGTGGGGAGCCAATCGAGAGCCACCAGGCTGCCGCCTGTCAGACCCCTGGAGGCAGGACTTCCCGTGGTCTGTGTCCAATGGAGCTCAAGTTGGGCACAGCTGCTGCTGGATGGCAGCCTGGAGAGGCCAACTGCCTGGCAGTTCCGCAGGCCTTGTGCTCCTCTACCCTTAAATGCTTCAGTTAGACCCACCTTGGCCTTGTGCTGGCCCTTTGCGCAGAGGTGAATGCCACCTCTAAATCCAGACCGGATCTCTCGATGGCTCTTCTGTGCCGCTAAATGGTTCCCGGTTCCCATCCAATGCCTGTGAAAGTCTGGCGGGTAAGTCAGGAATTGGAGTAAAATTCAGAGATTGTCACGCGCATGTGCAAACTCCTCTAGCACGTGCAAAATGAGGCACTCCCTACATACCCGAGTAACTGAATCCCACCCTGTGCACAGCTTTCTCAGAAGGTATCTGCCCTTGGAACACATCAGCCCCTGCCTGAGAACCATTTCTCAGAGGACAAGTGGCTTAGGCGTTTCAGAAAGACAAAAAGTCCTGGTGTTTTCCACTGAGGAAGCACAATCCCATTCGCTGCTCAGAGCAAAATCCAGCAAGCCGGGACCTCCTGCCCGTTCTCCGCCACACAAGGCCATCCAGCTCTGTCTCCCAGCTGGAAGGATGCTTCTGGCAGGGCCTCGGGGCCCAGTCAAGGATCAGGGCATCTTTGCGCTAGGTGCTGTACACCCAGTACAGTGAGGCCAATAGCTGATGCCTGGATCCCATAGCAAGAGGCATGGGGCTCTAGGCATTCACTGTGTCCAGGAAGTCGTGTGTGATTCGGGAGGCTCCTGCCCCTTTAAGCCCTGGTGAGTGATTCAATGGCCCTGGCTAAACTTTTACCAACTGGTTTTATGAATCCTGCCACGAGTGACTGAAGGTCAAAGCAGCTCCTTTGCCCTCCCCATCCCCTGTCAGAGCCCCTCAGCCCGCCCCATTCCAGAGATGCAGGGGAAGCCCTTCCAGCTATTAACTCCTCTCAGCTCCTTTCCCTGCGCTGACTCGGGGGAGCCGACAGTCGGACTGTCCGTGGCCACTCAGGCCCAGCCTCACAGTCGGACCGTCCATGGGTGCACAGGCCCAGCCTCACAGGCAGATTGTCCACAGCCGCTCAGGCCCAGCCTCACCGTCGGACCTTCCATGGCTGTGCGGGCCCTGCCTGGCATGCTGCACATCGCATGAGATGGCTGCAAAGGCTGTGAGCTGGGCCCCCAGCTGCCCTGAAGCCAGCTAATTCCAGAGCCATGAACAGAAAAAAGATTAGAGGCAAGGAGGAACAGAGAACGGGGTGTGAGGCCAGGGGCTCAGGGAACAGGGTGTGGGGCCAGGAGTTCAGGTGACAGATGGTTTGGTGCGGAGGCAGGGTCCCGTGGCGTTCTGGGTAACACATCACTGGGACTGGGGAGGGGTCCGGCGGATTCTGAACAATAGACAATGTGATCCTGTGGCTGGGCGGGGCTCTGGAACATCAGGGCTCGTCTAACATTCCCAGCATATATATTCCGAGAACATCAGTGTGTGTTTTCAATCTTTAATTGCCCATCTGCACGTCACTGCCCGTTTTCCCTGGCTCTGCCCTCCCCCGGGAGCATGAGCTGAAGCTAACAGAGAAAGACAAGGGCCTTGGAGGTGCATGGAAATGTTTGCTCCAGATGCGTCGGATCACTGCAAATCTTCTTTTATGGGCATTTCAGAGCAGCTCCTGGCAACGCTGCTTGCAGCCCAGGGGCTGAGGACATTCCTCACCTGCCGTTTATGAAGACATTTCAAATCTGATACCAAATTCGCTTCCAACCAAAAGTAGCAGGCAGGTTTCCCAATCCCACGGGTTGGAAGGGGCTAGGTTTGCAAAGGGGAAATTCACAAGGCTCCAAACTTAAGCTTTGTGAAATGATTGTTTAGGGATCAACAACAGCAGGACTAGCCGGCCTCAATGCCCCTCTCCGATAGGTTGAAATTGTAGCTCTGCTTGTGTTCCCGGCCTGAGGGACTCTCCATGGTCAGGAGAGATGCTTTGCAGCTTGTTAGTCTGTGAGATGAAACAGTTGATTTGATCTCCACTGCCGTTCTTTGGCTGTTGCCTGGAAAGCTCTTTTAGGAAATGAGCGAGGCAGGACTTTATTTAAAGCAAATGGAAATTGCCCTCATTTCTAATCCTCTGAAAATAACTCATGGCAACAGTTCTCAAGCTGTGGTGCACGCTGCACTGGCGGCAGGCAGGCTGCGTTTGGGGAAGACAGGTTGGTTTGGAGAATAGGGTCAGAATAAGAATGCAGTCTCACAAACGGAGATTGTGGAGTGGCGACAGCCTGTGCATTGGCGTCTTTAGTCTGAGAAGGGCTGAACTATAGAATTCTACAGCAGTGACTCAGAGAGCCATCGTCTGGCTACTAGCACTGTAGTGTACGGACCTTGACTTTGGACTACTATAGCGCTGTTGCATACCCTTCGTAATTCAGGTGCATTGACCATAAAGGAGTTACAGCAGAGTTCGAATTTTTATCCCATGTTAATTACCACTAATTCATATAACCAGAAGCAGTTCTTAATGCCTGATTTATTTGGGCGATTATCACATTTTGCCATTTCATTTTTATTATCCTGGCATATTAACTACATGGTAACCACACCGGTATTAGGAAGTCAGACTTTTTGATACATGCATTTAGTACAAATCCTACAGCCAGAAGCATTATGAAGTGTATTCGCGCTAGTTTCTAGAGGAAGGTTGATAGCTGGGTGAGGTTGCCCAGGCAAGGGGCCACAAGGTGGTAGTTAGTTGGGTGTTCTTGGGGAGCTAGCTGAGATGAGCAAGGTGCTGACTGGCTGGGTGACTTTGGCAGAGATTCGATGCATGAGGCGCCTTCCATCTCGGCCTGGATTCCTGGTGTGTACATTCTTCCCAGCTGTTTGCACACTCAGACCTGGGACCGCAACCTGTGCTGCTGGAGAGGGTCATTTCAGAACGGAGCCATTTATGAAACACACAAAGGTCTTTAATGCAGACAGAGACAGGCATAGCCATGGATGACTGAGTCTGCAATCTCCATGTCCGAGCCCTGGTCTACGACACAGAGCTAGGTCGACACAAGGCAGTGCACTTCGGCCTAACTGTGCAGAACTTCCATCACCTGTTGCAAGCCGTCCCACAACACTCCACACGGACGGTTCAGTCGGTACAAGCACTCCTGTTGGGGACGCGCACCGCCAACACAAGGAGCAAAGCGCAAACATGCCCAAGTGATGTAATTACTGTGGTGCCTGTATTCTGCCATAAAATAGGTCAATTTAATTTTATAGTGTAGACGTGGCCTGAGATTACCGCAATTTCAGCTCTGCTCTCTGTGCTCTAATACAGCTCGCTCCCCACCGTTCTCCTTGGCCATTCCAAACAGGGCTCACCTGAGCAACATCTTTCCTGGGAAGCACCGCATCCTGCCACCCTCCTCCCTAAACATACAGCCGTGAAGCGAGCAAATGAGAGGCAGGCCCAGCCAGTGACCAGCAATGAACAAAGATTGCTGAACTTGGTGGAGAGGCACGAATGACAGGTGTCGCACCAAACCCCTGTGGCGATTCAGAGGCACTTCTTGCACGGGTGGAAGGATCACTATTTCACAATCAGAAAAGAATGGGAAGTCCCTTGGGACCCAACCTTGCTCCTGTTGCCTTTGATTTAGCTCGCCATGTGAAGCACAGTACTGAGCAAAATGATCTATAGGCGTGAGCTGCGATTTCTTTGCTACCCTAGCACTGGAAGATGCTGTATGTCACGGAGACATTGCACTAGCGAAGGCGCTGAGAAACAGAGAGAGTTCAATCCGGAGGTGTTTTCATTGCATCTCCCTCCCCTGCGACAGCAGTAGCCAAGTACTGGCATCCACGCGCCTTTCCTTGGAGCCAGGATGTCAGGCCGCCGAGATGCATTGACATTTGCCCACCCTCTGAAAAACACTCGCCTCTGTGCTCAGAGATGCGCAGCGCACAGCACGCAGCAATCACCTCGGAGGCGTCTTTCATGCCATAGCTGCTGAGCCTCACTCAACACTCTGCCTTCCCGTCAGTCCCCAAGGAGCTCCTCTGGCCGCCACCATTCAGTACCTGCTGAGATCACAGCTGAAGCCACCTGGCTCCCAGGAGCAAAGGGCAGGTTGGATCCTCCAGAGACAAGGCAGCAATGGTGACGCATTCCTTTCTCTAGTGGGAGGCAGGGAAAGCTGACCCCCTCACCCCCGAATTCTGACAAATTCTCAAAGTAGAATCATAGAATATTAGAGTTGGAAGGGACCTCAGGAAGTATCTAGTCCAACCCCCTACTCAAAGCAGGACTAACCTCAGCTAAATCATCCCAGCCAGGGTTTTGTCAAGCCGCAGCTAAAAAACCTCTAAAGATGGAGATGCCACCACCTCCCAAGGTAACCCATTTAAATGCTTCACCACCTTCCTAGTGAAAAACTTTTTCCTAATGTCCAACCTAGACCTCCCCCACTGCAACTTGAGACCGTTGCTCCTTGTTCCGTCATCTGCCACCACTGAAAACAGCCTAGCTCCATCCTCCCTGGAACCCCCTGTCAGGTAGTTAAAGGCTGCTATCAAATCCCCCCTCATTCTTCTCTTCTGCAGACAAAACAGGCCTAATTCTTTCAGCCTCTCCTCATAAGTCTTGTGCTCCAGCCCCCTGATCATTTTTGTTGCCCTCCGCTGGACTCTCTCCAACTTATCCACATCCTTTTTGTAGTGGAGGGCAGTGTTAGTATCAATGAACCAGCAATAGGGCCCTACTGGTAAAATACCTGGAGCTGCAATGTTATGAGATGTGGAGATACGTGGGTACTATCCGAGGTATCCCCAGGTGTCAGCCAAACGGCCCTCATGCGCACTCCACTCCATTACCTCAAGGACATCGTTAATAGCTGCCATCTGTGGCAGTAAACTGGGCATGCTTCCAACACAATAACCCCCTTCCCCCGCCAGTCATGCCATTTTTCTTACCACACAAATGTGCCAGGGAACATTGGCCATCAATTTCCAGAAAGCAATGGCCGTACCCATGCCCACCAACTGCAACTTGCCACCAGATCTCACTCACTGAGAAGTTAACCAGCTGTTCCCAGTTAGTCCAGCTTCCTACTGCCATCCTGTCCCAGCCACAGGGAACACACAGCCTAGGTGTTCACCTCCTTACGGCACTGATCAGAAACGCAGGTGCCCGGGGACATCTGTGACAAAGTCCTGCTGCCTCCTCTCTGCTGCCGAAGGGTTAAAGCAAAGCCAGAGAACACCACATCCTGAATTGTCGTGGCCACTGGAGTCTGGGACGGGCATTGCTAGGTGACAACAGAGGGGTGGGCGAGGGAAACACTCCTGGCACCGTTTGTTTAAACATTACAGGATAATTGCCTAAAGTGCCCACAATGCGCAGGCCCAGACACACCTGTTCAAGGGTCTACACTTTCAAACTGCCATGTGGAACAGAGTAAGTGCAGAGAATCCTACACGGCTGACACACACGTGTGTGCCAGGATCAGGGTTGGGGGCTGGATGCTGGTACAGCCAAGCTAGCTACAACCGTTCCAGACGATGGCTTCAAAGCACGTGAGCCTGACTTTTGTGACATTGCTGTGTAGATGGGGCCACAGATGTTCGCAAGGGATTTAACAAAGGCCAGTCGGTGACTGAAGGCTAGTGAAAAGGGCACCAAGTCACCCTCTGGGAACAATGGCTTTTCGCTGCAGCTGACAGCACCAGCGCTCCCTCTCCAGCCACCAGAGCTGATCACACACATGTTTCAAGGCCTGGCTGTTATAAGTGTGTCTGCATGCCGGGGTTCCCCTCCCAGCACAGCCTTTGGGGCAGCAGTTTTTTACCGGCCTTTCGGAAAGCATTGAAAAGAGCCCAGAAAGGGGGAGCTGAGGACCGACCCTTTAAGGCTATGACCCGCTGGCAACATGCCTTTCTCCTGCAGCCAACGGGGAGCTCGAAAAGCCTGTGGGGGAGGATCTGGAGACCATCAGCCCCACTCTGTCACTGCAAAGTGCTATGAGCTGAAGTGGAGCTTGTGTTATCAGATGGAAGCTGCTAAGAACAAGGCTGCCGGAGCAGGAATTCAGGAGAGGATGGCTGGGTGGTCTGAGGGACAAGCATCAGAGCTGCAATAACACTTTTCAGCTTGGCTTCAAAGCAGCATTTAAAGGAACAGCCGCCTTCAGTTACAACACTAGACGGGTCCCTCTCAAGACCTGGTTGCAAATGGGTTTGGGGCACGAAAGAAAAGAGTCGGGGATTTGCTGGAGTTTGCGACAACTGGCAGCTTCTGTTCAGAAGGATACACCTCTTAGGGGCTAAGTTGATTTATTCTTTTCCCTGCTTGCCCTGCCTACCCACCAAAACGTTTTTGAGCCAATTTCTTTTTATATTTGGAAAAGTGAAATTAACACATTTATTGGAAAGTGAAAACCGTTAGACGTGAACCATCTGTAATCACAGTGGTGGGGGGAAAGTGCTTGGGAATATTAATGAAAATATAACCACCAACAAAAAAAACTGTCATGCTAAAATCAGCCAGCAGCAGCGCCACCAACTCTTGTGTTTTTAGTGTGAGCCTTGCGGTACTCCATGTTTTTCTTCAAACCCCAGCTCCTGGAGACATGTGATTTTATAAAAAGTCAGCTTTCCTTTTTTTAAAGAAGCACATTTTTAGACTTTGTGGTTGGAGAAAAGCCCGGAAATGGGATCTGAGCGTGACCCAAAGGCTCAAAAGGAGGGGGAAAAAAACCCAACTCCACAATTTTTAAACCAAGCTCAGGATTTTTGGAATCTGACTCCTGATTTCTGAACATTTGCTGCTGGCAATGCTGCCATAGACCGAGCACCATCAGTTCCACAAACTGGATGGATCCATCCGTGGGATGGATCACTGCATGGCGACCTGTTCTATTCATTCCCTCTGAAGCCCCTGGCATTGGCCCCTGTCGGCAGACAGGCTACAAGGCTCGATGGTCCATGGGTCTGGCCTAGTGTGGTCCTTTTTATGTTCTTATGACCAGAAAAGAAAGGGTTTGATTTACAAAGGTGGATTGACACATCAAAGCAGCTGCCAGTGGGAGATGGAACTGTGCAGCATGAGATCGGTCTCGCTAAAATGCGTACAAAAGCCTTCTCCTTTGCACTCCTCACCATCCTGGAACAGCTTCCAGCAGCTCCTCAGTGCCTTGCTTTTCTTATCTCCCTCCCCGGGACTCTTCGCTGCTCCCTCCTCCTGTTATTGATGGTTTATAAAGGCAGGGCCGGATGCCTTCGGCTGGCTCCTTGTGCAATCCTTTACTCTACTGCCAAGTGAGAAGTGGAGGGAGCTGTGCACCCACTCACATAGGTGTCCATGATGACCCAAGGCAGTGGAGAAACAGGCCCCCACTGACAGGTTCAAAATCTTCCCTCAGATGCTCGGATGCTAGGGATTGCAAAGGAGCTCGTGGTGGCTCCTCGGTTCACGGACTCAGTTCACATCCTGATCCCTAGCATAGTTAAAAACAGCCTCCGATTATGCCTGTGGGCGCTGTGGGGGGTTCTCTGCTGCTCACGCAACCTGGGGTGCCATGTAGCTCTCATCCCACATCTCATGGATGGCAGCCTGCGCAATCTTGTGCCCCAGCCCCTGTTTTCTCCCTTTCCTCCCACCCCCGTCCCATTGGCTCCGCTCTGAAGTCATCCGGGCTGCTAGGTGTGAGCAGCCTCTCAGCACCCCCCCTTCCCCGCACTGGATGCAATCCGATCTGTAACCAACACCCACTGTATCCTTGTGAACTTTGAATACTGCCCCTCAGTCATGTGGATAACAAGAGGGATTAGCAAATGGGGGCTGAGAGGGATATGAGAGCTAAATGAAGCATCGTCCTGGAAGAGGCTGCTCTATCGATCCCGTGTTTGCCTTTGAAAGGAAAGAGGAGGGAGGAAAAACACGCTGAGAGGAACAGAGAGGGGCGAGCAGAAGATGGGCTCAAGGTGGATGAATTAGAGCAAAGGTGAGTTAGCGCAGGTGATGGCTGGGACACCCCCATCCCCTGTGTGGCACTAGTAAGCACCACTCTCTGGGGGCAGCGATGGCTGAGAGCGAGTGTAAACGGGGCTCAGGTGTCCACACCAGTGTGTCAGCTGGGCCTGCTCTGAGCAAGACTGGATACCATGGCGAGGGGGAGGAACACCAGGGACCATCCCACATGGGCACCTCCATCGCAGCTGCCAGCTCTGGGGCTGTGTGGATGGCAAGGCATCCCCCACAGATGAGAGAGGATGGGGGCTCAGGACCCCCTGTGCCGGAGAACAGGCCAGGAGGCACCGCAGCCTGAGGAGATGCTAAGAGAGGAGAAGGGGAGAGGGGAAGAGAGAAGCGAAGTCCGGAGAAGACAGGAGAGGGCAGAGGAGCAAGCCAGTGGGGGAAGCGAGAGGCACAGAGGTGTGAATGGCAACCAGACGGGAAGGGACTCACCTCCCCAGGGCACCGGCACCGCTTGTGCACATTTTACCTCGTTGTTCACCGCCTTTTCCAGATCCTTGGGGGACCCCGCTATTTATGTCTCTCCATGGTGAAAACCGACCGTTTATTCCTACCCTATGTTTCCTTTTAACCAGTTATTGATCTGTGAGAGGAACTTTCCCCATCACATGGCTGCTTATGTGCTTAAAATGGATGTGGGTTAGGGACCTTGACAAAGGCTTTCTGAAAGTCCAAGTACACTGTATCAATGGATCACCCTTGTACACATGCTTGTTGACATACTCAGAGAATTACGATAGATTGGTGAGGCATGATTTCTCTTTACAAAGGCCTTGTTGGCTCTTCCACAACCAATCACGTTCATCTCTGTGTCTGATAATTCTGTTCTTTACCATAGTTCCAACCAACTTGCCTGATACTGAACTTAGGCTTATTGGCCTGTCATTGCCGGGATCACTTTTGGAACCTTTTAAAAAAAATATATTAGCTATCGTCTAGCCATCTGGTACAGAGGCTGATTTACTTGATAGGTTACACACCAGTTGTTAGTTCTGCAATTTCATATTTTAGTTCCTTCAGGACTCTTGGGTGAATGCCATCTGGTCCTGGTGATTTATGACTGTTTAATTTCTCATTTTGTTCCAAAACCTCCTCTATTGGCACCTCAGTCTGGGACGGATCCTCTGATTTGTCACCTAAACAGAATGACTCACATGTAGGGCTCTCCTCCACATCCTGTGAAGCGAAGACCAACCCAAGAATAAAGATCCAAGATAAAAGATAAAATAATTCATTTATCTTCTCAACAATGGTCTTGTCTTCCTTTAGCACCTTGATCATCCACTGGCCCCTCTGATTGTTTGGCAGGCTTCCTGTTTCTGATGTACTTAAAAAAAATGCTGTTAGTTTAGTGTCATTAGCTAGTTGCTCTTCAAATTCTTTCTTGGCTTGCCTAATTGTACTTTTACACTTGACTTGTCAGAGTGTATGTTCCTTTCTATTTTACTCAGTAGGATTTGTCTCTAACTGCCTCTTTTACTCTGTTGTTTAAATGGGGGAGGGAGGGATTTCTTTTGGTCCTCTTACTGTTTTTTTAAATTTGAAGTATACATTTAGTTTGAGCCTCTCTTATGGGTTTTTTTAATAGTTTTCATGCAGTTTGCAGGCATTTCACCCTTGTGACTGTTCCTTTTCATTCCCATTTAACTAGCTTCCTTGTTTTTGTGTAGTTCCTTTTTTTGAAGTTAAATGCCACTGTGGTGGGTTTCTTTGGCATTTTCCCCCCTACAAGGTTCTGCTTGCAGGCTCCTGCTTCCCATCTGTTACCAGATGCTGTATATAACTGTCTATGTTCTTTGATTTATCCATCTGTAGAGACAGAGATTAGATAGCTAGAGAAGAAGAGATGTTGAAAATAAAAGATGCAGTGAGGCTGCACGGTTACCATAACTACACAAAGGTCAAGGAAGGATTGAAAGTGTAACCTTAACTCTGCCCCTTTTGTGTCTGCACTGCACAAGTGTTTAATAACATTACACACTATTTCTCATCACATGCAGTGTTACATCCCCAAAACAACATAAAAGAATGTTAACATTGCAAAGTCAAGCAACTTTCGCTGATGCCAGAATTCAGCAACATTAATTCGTTCCCCTTGCACGTATGCATCATGAGACAATCTGTAATTACATGATCACATTTTTTCCCACAGAACCTTTGCGTCATTCAGTGCCCATTTTCCGCTGCCAATCCTGCCAGTCCAAGTCTCAGTCTCTCCCTGTCCCCAACTGCAGTCTCCCCCCATAGGCTCCTTGTCCCAATCTACTGCCTCCCTCTCCCACGCTCATCTGTGTTCCATGGGGGCTGCTTCCTCCTCCACATCAGCTGGGCACCAGCAGTGGGGACACTGAGCAGACTGCCTGCCCTCAGCTCTGATGCCCCACACCACAGCAGCCTGCAGCAGCCAGGTAGAGCAATTTTAGGGAAAATCCTGCTGTAGCCTTCGCTAGGAGCATACTCAGTGCAGATGGCCTCTTCCGAGAATTTAGCTGACCTTCTCCAAAAGTCTCTACTGAGCATGTGCGAAATGAGATTTTTTAGAGGATATTACTTGGCCAGATTTTGGTGGTTTTTCACACGAACAGCAAAAGGCACATCCCTTGTACCAGGGCGACCCTCCTGAAAAAATGTCAGGTCCTTTCTTTAAGCCAAAACATGTTTTTTTTCTAATCTCATTCTTGAAAATGCCTAAACTGTTTAAACTGAAACTTTCCAAAAATATTCAGCCTGAGGCAGACACCTGGCATGGAAACATTCATCCCAAATAGTCAAAGTTTGACAAAGTTATATATAGAGCTGGGCAAAATTTTTCACCTGAAACATTTTCAGCAAAAAATACAGATGCAGTGACATCGAAAACATTTTGAGCATTGTTTCAATAAAAAAAAAAACAACCTTTTAAAAAATTCCAAAAATTAAAACTTTTTCCCCACATTTTCAAAAAAAGTTTTGATTTTTCAAGGCGAAACAACATTTTGTTTCAAAGTTTTCTATAATTTTATGTTAAAAAACAATCAAAAATATTTTTAAATGGTCAAAACTGAAACAAAACATTTAATTCAACTGGAAATCATTTTATATACTTATTTTTACTTTTGGATTCACTGAAACTTTTGAAAAATTTCATTTTCAATTTGACCCAAAAAATGATTTTCCCAATTTTTCAGGATTGCCAAGCAAACTGAAAAAAATCTGTTATTCACATAGCTTGAGTTATAAGCAAATGAATACAGGGTCTTACAATGGGAACTATTGGGGAACTTTAATTGTAGATGGTGCTGCCAGTTCTGAATATAATACAATATATTATAATAGTTATTTATGACTACAGTATATAAACACCAAGTTTAGGTATCGGTAAACTGTAAATTTCCAAGTCCCCGTTACCTGAATTTCAGATGATGTGAAATTCAGCTATGTCTCTCAAATCCAAAATATCATGTAGCTGAATCTTCCATTCTCTCAATGTTTTAGACATTTTCAGAGTTGGGTATTTCTCTGTAAGAGTTTTTCCTAAGCCAACATGTAACTGTGGCTATAAATCTTGTGTCTTCCCACAGTTCAGCACTTAGCTTCCAAGAGAGTGGAAGCTAAGTGAACAAGCTTAACTCTGCTGCCCACGCTTTTGTGCAGTCTTGATGTTGCACGGAGGTCAATTTTGGCATTTCCTTTCCTAGGGTTTCTTTTCAAAGAAGTGAAGAGGAGAAGAGGCTCCAGTCAACAATGTGTGGAAGCTGGTTCATCAAATCCCAGACCTCCCCAACTCTGCTAGTCGAAACTGCAGGCTAGTAACGTTCCCAGCCCAGCTAGCTGTGTGTGAGTGCAAACCCAAAGCCATTTTTGCAGGGCACGTTCGGTGCCATCGCTTTGTTATGGGGAGCTCTGTATTTGAATCAGGGTTATCAGAACCAGGACTCCTCCCCACAGCACCCTGCCGTGCTGAGGGTGCCATTTCGCAGGACAGCCATCTTGAAATGATCCCTGCCAGGGAACAAAGGCATTGCATTTTATTTTTGAAGCAGGCAAATTCTGACTCCCTCCAAATCCCAAACTGGCCAAGAATAATTCATCGTCAGGCAGGGACCGGGGCTGGAAATTCCAGTCACAGCAGGGAATGTCGAGATAGCGTGGGCTGTAATGAAAACTGTTTTGCAGCCTAATTCGAATGGTTATTTCTACCGCAATGGCCGCAACCCAACTCCTCTGGCCCAGTGAGCCATGGGAACTCATTCCCTCCCCCCCACAGGTCCGCTCATCCCTTCCGGGAAGTGCATGAGAGCTGCGGAGTGTGCCGGGCAGGTCCTGGGAATGCCTGATTTATAGCCTCGTGCCTCGCAATGTTTACTCCAGGCGAGTTATTTAAAACGAGGGAGAGCGAGAGGAGCTGGGCTTTGTTTAAAGTCCGGCAAGGAGGTTTGCCTTAAATAGTCAACAGCAGAGAGCCAAAGGGAGGCCACGTGGCAGCCGGGCCTCCCGAGCGAGAGCCAGAGTCTAGCACATGCAAGGGGAACTGGCTCTGTGTAGCACAGGGGGCGGACGTGCCTCAGCATTAACCCTTTGGGGGCCTGCTACCCGGCAGGCCATGGCTGTCCAGGGCAACCTTCAGGTGGCATTGTGCAGCACATCCAGCAGGCATCCCAGACCCAAACGAACGCCATCGAGTAAATCTGATCGGCACCAGCCTGTGAGATTCCATCAGCAGGGCAAGAGGCCAGAGTCCTCAAACCACCACCCAACAAATCCGGCACTCAGCTGTCAGGCCCTGCCGGTGCTCGCTCACAGCGAGCATCGTGCATGGCGAGCCTCGGTCCCTGCAGGCCAGATGTCTGGTAAGCGAATCTCTGCTTAGTGCACACGATAGAGACGGAGCTGCAGCCGTGTCCGGCTCACGAGCCTGCTGTGACTCCACGCTTCCCTCTGTGTGGTGCATCCAGCAGCTCTGCTTACCGCACACAGTACTGCTGCGGCTGGCTTCCTCAGCTCTCCCTGTGTCCTCTGGAGGCCATGTGGAACTAGGCCACAATCTTCTTCCCCTCGGACGTCTGGGGGGAGCGCCAATGGCCCCACGATCCCAGCAGCCAGAAGGCGGTCGGAATATTCCGCACGTCTTCCAGATCCTGCACTTTTAATGAGGATAATTGCTCACAAGGAAAACATGGGCGAGCAATGTTCCTTTCACAAGGCGTTAGCGAGACGGGGAGCGTGGAGCACGGGAGAAACACCAGCGAACAGCTAGCATGGAGTAAAGGGAACACGTGAGAGACTGGAGAGGGAAACGGAGGCGAGGGAGGACCAAGGGGGAGGGAGGACAGGGGAGTGTGGGAGAGAGACACAGCAACAGCTGTTCAACTGGACCCAAGTCTTTTGCTTCCCAGCATCTGGTCACTGAAGCCATTGAGCGAAGCCCAGGATTGTCCCACCCCTGCCCTGCGGCTGGGCCAGCCGGGCCGCCTCGCTGGCCTGCAGACAACATCCCCCTGCCTCCCCCCAGCAGGCCATGCGGCAGGAGCCTTCTCTAGCCCACAGGATGAAATATTCAGAGGCGTTTAGAGCAATTTCATGTCGCGAGCAGAGCGAGCCGATGAATATTTCACAGTGCTGCCGGGCTGCAGGCACTGCCGGCCCCCCCGAAGCATGCTGGGAGAAGGCCGAGCCTTTGAAGGGGGAACTTTCCAGAGCCACCTCTCCTTGTTCCCTGATTAAACCCCCTTCTGTGTCTCTCCCACCTCAGCACCATACCCTGCGGGGATGACGCACTCCAGGTGGAGGTAGGACGTTCCCTTGGTCCACCAGGAGCAGCCCAGCATTTCCACAGCGGGAGCCTGGCTCCTGCAGCCCCACTAGCCATCATCTTATTCTGAAAGTGTTATAGAGCTCTCCACCGGCGTC
Organism: Mesoclemmys tuberculata; assembly: GCA_007922155.1. Taxonomy (NCBI): domain Eukaryota; kingdom Metazoa; phylum Chordata; order Testudines; family Chelidae; genus Mesoclemmys; species Mesoclemmys tuberculata. The sequence goes on from ML675621.1 coordinate 10,192,273, forward strand.
CTATCTGAGCACCTTCCATGTCAAAGCAGCAGCGACACCACTGCCCTTAGCAGACTTCATGCGGTCTCTGGCACGTCCTTCTTTGCGAGGTCAGAACTCTGCTCGGGGCAGGCCATTTTTATTTGCGGGTGAGGCTGGCAGAGGGTTGGGAATAAAAGGAGTTGAGGGTACCGGACCGTCACGGTGGTGACAGATTCTGTCACTTTGCAAGACCACCTCAACTTCCTGCAAATTCCCATGCTTTAGCCCCACACCACAGAGCCAGGGCTCTGGCTTCAGCTCCGTGCGGCGGGGCTTTCACTTCCGTGATTTACTGTTTGTGGCCTGCGTCCTGCCCGTGACACACTAAAAATACCTGGGCCAAAATCTTAGCCTTACGTAGGGTGGAAAGGCTTTGTCAAAAGGGAATCGCAGCATTGTAGGACAGGAAGGGGCCTCCAGAAGTCATCTAGTCCAGTCCCCTGCACTTATGGCAGGACTAAGTAGGGAAATCCTTGCTAAGTCTCCTAAAGACAGTCAGACTCTGGACTCACGTGATCTGCTCTGGAAGATTGTCCCATAACTTGATCCTCTTGACAGAGAATGCTTTGTCTCCAGCTACCAGCGACGTCATCCTGAGCTGTCGTCTGCATCGTTGCAGAAGAGTGTAGTTTGTCATGGGCTTTCCTAGGCTGCTGTTCGGTCTTTGATGTGGCTGGGGCTTGAGCCATTCATTGCTCCTGGTGGGGGGGCAAATACCTGGATCACAGGGGCCTGGGCCTCGTCTGAGAGGAAGGGGCGATGTTTCCTGGAGGGGAAAGAAGGCATTTGGGGAAACTGAGGCTACCTTGTCAACCAGAGTTACAGAGAAGCCAGGCGGGACCCCGAGGCTTTGCACCCCTTTGGCAAATGGGGGCTGCGAGCCTTTGAGGGAAGATGGAGACAGACAATGTCTCGGCCAGCTCGTCGAAGCGTTCCCCTTTCTGGCTAGCACCATTTGGCCTTGCCTGGAGTTAGCTGGAGCCAGCTGCTCTTCGTCCAAGAGCTGATTTCCTGTTGGCATTTTGATATTTGTGTCATCAGCTGAGCCCATGACGGTTCACCGTCTCCCCCAGCGGTCCCATGTCGATATTGAAGAGAAGCGGAAATAGTCATGGATCCCTGCGGGCCCCCACAAGGGACTGCCTTCATAGACGAGGAGCAGTTACCCATCACCACTCTGAGTCCTGCTGGAGGGGGACAACTGGAGCTATTGTAGTGCTGGGATGTCATCTAGGCAGGTTAGCCCTGCGTCCACTGAGTCATAGGTTGTAGTGTGACCTCGAGATTGTCCCTGTGTCAATGGCCATGACAGGCTGCCATCACGTAATGGCCGACATACTGATACACACATGCTAGAAGTCAAAATACTAAGATGGGTGAACTTGAGTGCCTCAGATTAAACGAGGATTGATATAATAGGCCTCACCGAAACTCGGTGGAATGAGAATAATCAATGGGACACAGTAATACCAGGGAATAAAATATATCAGAAGGACAGAATAGGTCATGCTGGTGGGGGAGTGGCACTACATGGAAAGAAAGCATGGAGTCAAATGAAATAAAAATCTTAAACGAACCAAACTGTGCCATAGAATCTCTATGGATAATAATTCCATGCTTGAATAGTAAGAATACATCAGTAGGGATATATTGCCAACCACCTGACCAGGCTGGTGACAGTGACTGTGAAATGCTCAGGGAGATTAGAGAGGCCACCAAAATAAATAACGCAACAATAATGGGGAATCTCAACTATCCCGTTGTTGAGTGGGTACATGTCACCTCAGGATGGGATGCAGAGATAAAGTTTCTTGACAGCTTAAATGACTGCTTCTTGGAGCAGCTAATCCTGGAACCCATAAGAGGAGAGGCAATTCTTGATTTAGTCCTAAGTGGAGCACAGGATCTGGACCAAGAGGTGAATATAGCTGAACTGTTTGGTAATAGTGACCATAACATAATAACATTTAACATCCCGGGAGGGGAGAGGGGGGACACCAAAGCAGCCCACCACAGTAGCATTTAATTTCAGAAAGGGGAACTACACAAAAATGAGGAAGTTAGTTAAACACACATTAAAAGGTATAGTGCCAAAAGTGAATCCCTGCAAACTGCATGGAAACTTTTTAAAGACACCATAATAGAGACTCAATATAAATGTACGCCCCAAATTAAAAAACATAGTAAGAAGATCAGAAAGTGCCACCAAGGCTAAACAACAAAGTAAAAGAAACAGTTGGAAGCAAAAAGGAATCCTTTAGAAAGTGGAAGTTAAATCCTATTGAGGAAAATAGAAAGGAGCATAAACTCTGGCAAATGAAGTGTCAAAATATAATTAGGAAGGCCAAAAAAGAATTTGAATAACAGCTAGCCAAAGACTCAAAAAGTAACAACAATTTTTTAAGTACATCAGAAGCAGGAAACTGGCTAAACAACCAGTGGGGGCACTGGAAGATCGAGATGCTAAAGGAGCACTCAACGAAGATAAGGCTATTGCAGAGAAACCAAATGAATTCTTTGCAGTGGTCTTCACAGCTGAGGATGTGAGAGAGATTCCCAAACCTGAGCCATTCTTTTTAGGTGACAGATCTGAGGAACTGTCCCAGATTGAGGTGTCAATAGAGGAGGTTTTGGAATAAATTGATAAATTAAATAGTAATAGGTCACCAGGACCAGATGGTATCCATCCAAGAGTTCTGAAGGAACTTGATGTGAAATTGCAGAATTACAAACTGTGGTATGTAACTTATCATTTAAATCAGCTTCTGTTCCAGATGACTGGAGGATAGCTAATGTGACGCCAATTTTTTAAAAGGCTTCAGAGGCGATCCCGGCAATGACAGGCCGGTAAGACTAACTTCAGTAGCAGGCAAATTGGTTGAAACTCTAGTAAAGAAGAGAATTATCAGACACACAGATGAATACAATGTGTTGGGGAAGAGTCAACGTGGTTTTTGCAAAGGGAAATCATGCCTCACCAATCTACTAGAATTCTTTGAGGGGGTCAACAAGCATATGGACAAGGGTGATCCAGTGGCTATAGTGTACTTAGATTTTCAAAAAGCCGTGACAAGGTCCCTCACTAAAGGCTCTTAAGCAAAGTAAGGTGTCATGGGATAAGAGGGAAGGTCCTCTCCTGGGTCAGTAACTGGTTAAAAGATAGGAAACAAAGGGTAGGGCCAAACAGTCAGTTTTCAGAATGGAGAGAGGTAAATAGTGGTGTCCCCCAGGGGTCTGTGCTGGGACCAGTACTGTTCAACATATTCATAAATGATCTGGAAAAATGGGTAAACAGTGAGGTGGCAAATTTTGCAGATGATACAAAACGACTCAAGATAATTAAGTCTAAAGCTGGCTGTGAAGAGTTACAAAGGGATCTCACAAAACTGGGTGACTGGGTAACAAAATGGCAGATGAAATTCAATGTTGATAAATGCAAAGTAATGCACGTTGGGAAACGTAATCCCAACTGTATATATAAAATGATGGAGTCTAAATTAGCTCTTACCACTCAAGAAAGAGATCTTGGAGTCATTGTGGATAGCTCTTTGAAAACATCCACTCAATGTGCAGCAGCAGCCAAAAAAGCTAAGAGACTGTTGGGAATCATTAGGAAAGGGCTAGATAATAAGACAGAAAATATCGTATTGCCTCTTAATAAATCCATGGTACGCCCACACCTTGAATACTGCATGGTGCAGATCTGGTCGCCCCATCTCACAAAAGATATATTGGAATTGGAAAAGGTACGGAAAAGGGCAACTAAAATGGTCAGGGGTATGGAAATGCTTCCATATGAGGAGAGATTAATAAGACTGGGACTCTTCAGCCTGGACAATAAACAATCGTCCACTGGCCCCTTGGATTGTTTGACAGGCCTCCTGCTTCTGATGTACTTAAAAAAAATTGCTGTTAGTTTCTGTCTTTGGCTAGTTGCTCTTCAAATTCTTTTTTGGCCTGCCTAATTGTCCTTTTATACTTGATTTGCCAGACTATATGTTCCTTTTTATTTTCCTCAATAGAATACGATGTCCAATGTTTAAAGGATGCCTTTTTGTCTCTAACTGCCTCTTTTACTCTGTTGCTTATCCATGGTGGCATTTTTTGGCCTTCTTATTGTTTTTTTATTTGAGGTATACATTTAATTTGAGCCTCCCTTATGGGGTTGATTTTTTTTTTAAATCCATGCAGTTTGCAGGCATTTTACCCTTGTGATTGTTCATATTCTGTTTTAGTAGCTTTCTCATTTTTGTGTTGTTCTCCTTTTTGAATGTAAATGCTTCATGGGGAGCTTCTGTGGTATCTTCCTTGGTAACAGGGATGTTAAATTTAATTACTTTATGTTTGCTACTACTGTGCTGTTCATCTATATTCACCTCTTGAACCAGACCCTGTGCACCACATAGGACTGAATCAAGAATTGCTTCTCCCCTTGTGCATTTCAGAACTGGCTTCTCCAAGAAGCAGTCATTTATGGTGTCTGGAAATTTTCTCTTTGCATCTCCCCATCAACATGGAGATACTTGAAATCCCCCATTATTATTGAGTTTGCAATTTTTGCAGCCTCTCAAATCTCCCTGAGAATTTCACAGTCACCATCATCATCCTACTCAAGTGGTGGCTAGCACATCCCTACTGCTGTGCTCTTATTGTTCCAGCATGGAAGTTCTATTCATAGAGATTTATGGTGCAATTTGAGTCATTTGAGATTTTTGCTGTCATTGACCTTATGCTGCCTTTCACAGATAGTACCATTCCCCCACCAGCACAACCTACTGTCATTTCTATATATTTTATACCCGGGCATTGCCACCAAGTAGCTGTGGTGTCTGTCACGTCTTTGCTATGATACCTGTTATATCAACATCCTCATTTAATGCCGGGCAATTTCCCTGTATAGAGAGGCTCTAAAGATTTGGTTTAAAATGGAGTGAATGACGCTACCTGACTCCTTTGGTCTGGAGAGGAACCTGGCAGGGAGTCCTTCCAAATATTTCTGGCCTTGCAACGAAACCAGAGCGGGGGAATCTCCCACTGCTCCATGGGTGGGCCCAGGGCCCTAGGACACATACCGTGCGCCCCAGTGCATGGAACAAGGAGGGTATGCACACTGCTACACAAAGTCTTTAAAAAATGCCAGCCACAGGGAGCCGCACCAGCCTGTCGCCTCGGGACAATCATAGTCTCTTCATAGGCAACCAGCTGTCAGGGTGAGACCATTGACCAGTATATTACAGGCCCGCATCATGGGAATTTGAACAGTTCATGGAAGGGTGAGAGGCACCGGGACAGATCCTGGGCTCCTCCCTGGAGCTATGGCCAGCTGAGGATCTCTCACAAAATATTGGCGGTATAGCTGAGAAGCAGCGTTATTGTGAGAAGTGGCCTGGACTTTGCAAGACGAGTGACAGCCCTGCTTTCCCAATGAAAAGGAGGCAAATAGGGAAAGGACTGGTGTGCACCTATTGAAAATGCCTAGCCAATCAGAACAACAGAATTCAGGGATAAACAGATAACAGAGCCCAGGTTTGCTCCCCATAAACCTGGCGGCCATCTCCACATGATGCAAAGCACAAGAGCTGGGACGATCGGGCCTGCCATAAAAGCAGCCTGTGACGGGATATAGTGGCACCACACTGCGCCAGAGGGGATTAACCCCATACTATGGGCCAAGGAAGCCACGCCCCCTCACCCCTTCCGGGCATGCTCAGACTGGAACCACAGTATAAGAGGGAGCAGCTCAGCTCAGTCTGGGCTAAAGGAGGAGGTGGCGAGCAGACATGCTGCTGGCTCCTGCCCGGAAGCTGCTGGAGCCCCAGGCTGCAGAGGCTGATGGCACTGAGGCCCCCACAGACCCTCAGCTGACTGCTGAGGAGACAGAGAAGAGTTTGCTGATGCTGGGAGACTCCTAAAACTGGAAATGTGGGTAGGAAACAACCCAGGGAATGGGATGGTTGCAGAGAGAGATGGAACCTGAACACAGGAGAATCGCTTACCCAGGGCCCTGAGTCGGGACACAGTGGAGTAGGATGGGCCCGGGTACCTCTACCCCACACCACAACTGCCACTGGGAGTGTGCACCCCCCAAAGGAGTGGGTCCCACTTGCCTTGGACCCAACAGCAGCTGCCTGCACTCCGGCATTAGTTTGTGCCATGGAATTACATTAACACTAACAATCACCAGCTCCCACGTAGCACTTTTCATCTGTGGATCTCAAAGCGCTTTGCAAAGCCCCATTTTACAGAGCAATGAAGTGACTTGCCCAAGGTCACCCAGCAGGCTAGTAGCAGAGCCTGGACTTGAGCCCAGGTAGTCCACTATTCACAGCATCTCCTATGTAAGGCTCAGAACGGCTAATAAAGCTGAGAGCAACGTAAACACCGCAGGTGTCTACAACACAATTAGTGACCATCTGATATTGAAATACCAAGGTCATTTCATGTTGTGGGTAAAAATTAGGCCACTTGGCAAAGCCAAACTGGCCTGTCTGAATACAGACAGATAACATCCAGGAGCATTTGAAACAGTGGAACAGGGCATCCCAGGGATGTGTGGGTTGGAGAGCTGTCGGCAAATGCAGATGGTCCAGTGAGTATAAAATCTTGCCTACGGATCAGGATGTAGAAGATATTCATAAGGAATGTGATGGGGTGTTTAATGGACTGGGATGCTTTCAGTTGGAGGCAATGATACAAATGGAAAGATCCCCAAAGATTCCTGGGCATATTAATAAGTTAGCAAATCCATCTCTCATATGACATGGAGTTCCACTCAGCACGCTGAGTGGGGCTAACACAGAATGGCACTGGGTGACTTGCAAAATGTGAATTTAAAAAATGATCACGGAAGCACCAGCACTGAACTATTTTGAGATAAAGGAAAAATCAACACTGGCTGACATGGATTGGGGTCTGCCCTTCTGCACGTTGGTTGCTCAGTGGCATATTCTTTCAAAGCACAGACTGAAACACAACAGATCTTTGCTCAGATTGATTAAGAATGCTGGCGATCGTGTTTGATCCTGAGCCATTTTGTGAATAAATTTCTGGGCAGAAATTGGTCAAGGTAGAAGCAGACAAGAAGCCAGAGTCCAAAGCAGCACGTAGACTTCATGATGATCATGCAATTGCAAAAGTCATCATTAAATGTGAATGACAAGCCCAGAAAAGAGTTCTGTATCGTTTCCAACGCTACCTATCAATAGTGAAAGCCAGGAGCTGCAAGAGGAGTTTGAAGTAAAAATGACTCAAGTGTTACTCATTTCCAAAATGCAATTGGACAGGGTCAACCAAGAAACACAAAATAACCCAACCTTGCCCCAGCTTGAGAGAGTGATTCTAGGTGGACAGGCAACAGGAAAAGCCCATGCACCTCCCAGCATAAGAAAGTATTGGAACCGTAGAGCCGGAATGAAGAATTCTGTACCAACATACCACACGGCCCAAGGTCAGAAATACTCAGCCCGGATAGGTACTGAGAAATGCAAGAAGAGAGCCTGAGATGCCATTGGAGGAAGTGATCCCTGAGTGAAATCTGCAGCCAATAAAGGTAGCAGAATGAAAAAGATCCACAGAAGACACCAGAAATCGCGACTTGCTCTTGATCCAAGGCTGACATGGATTTATTTGAGTTAAACAGGAAATATAACCTCTTACGAGTGGACGGCTATTCAGCTGCATTTTTTTAAACAGAGTTGTTGCACAACACATCAAATAGCAGAATCCTAACAGTGTAAGGCAGCGTTTGCTCACCATGGGGGCCCGCATGAGTTAATAACCGATAATGGCCTTCAATTGCGGAGTGGTTCATTTCAGCAATACTCTTTGCAATAACGAGAGTCCTGTAGCACCTTAAAGACTAACACATTTCTGTGGGCATAAGCTTTCATGGGCTGCCACCCACTTCATCTCTTACCACTGTCCAGCTCTGACTTCTGGCCTGGCCACGGGGTGGGGCCCCAGGGGAAGAGGAGGAGCGGGGCGGGGCTCCTGCATTTGTCCTGTTTGTGCCCCCGGCTGAGCTGCCATCCTCTGGCGCTAGTGCTGAGCCCTGCAGACGATGCAAAGCAGGGCATCCGTGGCTTTGGGGACACATCAGAGGAGGGCGTTCCATGCACAAGGAAGAGCGTGTGAAGGCCCTCGGGGGACAGACCAGCGAGCTCAGCTGTCGCTCACTCAGCAGAGGGGGCGAGGCAGGAAGGGGGGCAGAGCTGAGAAGGGGAGCTAGTCGTGGGGCGCAGAGAGGAGGGTGACATGGTCAGAGCAACAGGCCAGGAAGCTGTGGTGTCCTGAGTGGGCCTGGGTCCGTGCCAGGGAGGAGGAAGATGAGGAGGCCTGCATGAGAGTGCTGGCAGATCTGGGGAACGTGAGGAAGGAAGGAGGGAAAGAACTGGACCCGATCAGGGTACGTGGGGCAAGTGAGGCCTGCTCTCAGGGAGCAGCCCCTCTGACACGCTGGGTCGGGGCGGTTGTGGCAGGCTACATCCCAGTTCAGCAGCAAACCCTGTGCAAACTGCAGGGTCCCGCCTAAAGCTAGGAGCAAGGATGGGACCCTGGGCGATGCGGTGGCTGGATTGTACCAGTGGCAAGGTGGCTGAGGCAGGAGGGAGGCAGGGTGCGATGGGGGGCTGAGAATGGGGTGCACTGGGGGCTCGTGTCCCTTGTGCTCCTGGAGACCCTGAGAAAGCAGCGCCCTGGAGGGGTGCAGCGCAGGCTGGCACTGGGGGTATCCATTCCACCACTCTCGCAGGGGCTCCCTCGCTTTGCTCACTGTGCACCACGCCTCCTCCCCTGGCTCCTGTGCTCAGGGAGACCCACTATTCTGCTGCTGGTGTCTGGAGGAGCTGTCAGAAGGAATCATGTCAGCATGTGGTGCAAACCACCAGAGACAGCCCAGCTCCATCAGCGGAGCTCACCTCACCCAGCCGCAGTGTCCTCTCTTGCCGGGCACACACCCAAGCACCCCCGGCATGCATGCATACACCGGGCGCGCACACAGCTCATGTAGCACACTCCCAGAGCACACGTATGCAGCACACGCAGAGCAGACACACACCGAGTGCGCGCACACTTGGTGCACACATGGCATGCACCTGGAGAGCCCATCTCCGCTGCACACGTGCACACACACAGCAACACAGAGTGTGCACACACCGCACGCAGCATGCATGCACAGAGCACACCCAGGAAGCCTGGAATTCTACAGCAAGGGGGAAATTCTGCGGGGACGGAGAATCGGGGTTGGGAGCGGTTCCATAGTGGGGGGGATTCATCAGAGGAGGGAATTCTGCACTGGAGCAAGAATCTTGCAGCAGGGGAACTTCCTGGGGGGGGGGGGTGGGTGGCAGGAGGGGAAATTCTGTTAGGGGGATGCCTGGGGGATTTACAGCAGCGTTTCACAGTCATTCAGGAGTCTCTGGCTCATTGAAGAAATTCTTGCACCACAGCTCGAGACGAAATGCTCCAGCCCCGTCTAGGAGCGTTCTGCGCTTTGACAGAGAGGCGACTCCAGTGAGCAGCAGGGAGTACTTTGCACTGCAGCCGGCTGGGGGAGTGGAGCAGAGCCCGGTCAGGAGGGCCACAGAGGAGGGAAAGAGGATGTACTTGCCATACCTAGCTCCACTCCTCCAGAGCATCAGAATTCCACATGGCAGCTGCTTTTGCCCTGCTGTGCAGCTCCTAGGCTGTGGAGAATCACTCAGGGGTGGGGAGGGCAGGGTGGTGGGGTCTAACTGAGGCAGAGGAGATAGCGGGAAATAACTATTTCTGTGGCCTCGTGGGGCATAGATCCAGATTCTAGCACAATTGTGGGCCAGATCCCTGGCTACGCTGCAGCAGCTTTGCCCCATGGCTGATGTGACTTGTGGCAGGGGCTGAATGTACCCGGCCATCCCCAAGAGCCGGCTGGCTTCGAGCCTGCCCTTCCCCACCTGCAGATCCTGTGAAAGTGCAGCTTACCCGGACCTGAGGAATGGGTCCAATATTTGCTCCAGCTCTCCCAGCTTGTAGCGAGTCCCTCTCTGTTCAGAGCCACCAACTCTGAGTCACGGCTCCCCTTTCTGCACGGAGCGGCTAATGCACCACGCAGACAGGGTAGCAACAGCATTTCCTGGGCCATGCAGAGACTGGGCTGCTGTGATTCGGAGATTCAGATTTGCCCTGTAAAACAGAGCAGGTGTAAATGAAAGGATCATCACATGATCTGTTGCATGTAGATTGTCGCAGATCCCTTTGGACCACAGCTAGCGGACCATGTCCAACATGTCCCTGCCCTTAACACCAGTCACGCCTGTAAGGTCCATCAAACAGTCTGCTGTATGAATCTAGGGCGAAGGGTTAGTGAGGACCTTTACCATAGGGCCAGTCAGAGGCCATTAATTAGCTGATATATTAACACCGAGATCTCAGCCCCATAGATCTCAGTGCTTCTCACCTGGTCTCCCTGGAGCGGATAAGGAATCACTCAACGGAGGTGCCTGAAATTTTTCCCATGAAATAATTCTCCACCGGGAAATGTTGATTTTGATTAAATGTTTCGATTTTTCCAATCAGGGAAATTGGAAATAAAACATTCTGGCTCAAACCAACATTTGGAAGTACAATGGATTTCCACAATATAATAAGATAAAAGGGCGCACTTGCCTCTAACGCATAACTGGGGTTTCCTGAGTCCAGGCCTTAGTGCAATTTGCTTTCGTCCGATCCTTAGCTTCTTGGCCCTGTGAGCTGCTCCTCCTTAGCCAGAGAGAAGCTCCTTAGAACCAAGGCCTGGCTTTGTGCCATGTGTGCTCTGGAGTGGTGGCCATTTGGACTCCAGTGTCAGATTTAGAGCTAACAGCATAAGCGTCAGGACCCAATGAGATAGCAGCAGCTTGCGCGTGTCAGCTCTCTTTCTCAAGCCCTGTCAGTGCCGATTGTCTCACAATGCCAGAAGCAGTTTTCTCTCACTGTGCACGGCTTTGTTTGGGCCAGGTCTGCATGCGGCTGCAAAGGAATTTCATTTCTCCCTGGCGTACGTTGAGGATCTTTTACAGGACACATTTCTGCTCCCGGGTCTTTGGAGTGGTGAGCAACCACACGTTGGGCTTCGGAACAAGCTGCAGGTGACGGATGGGGAAACCTGAGAGAAGTCCTGCACGGGAGAGGGAATTTACCACTGCGTACCATCCATGCACTTGTTACAACCTGCTGTGTTTGCAAATATCTCACAAGAGAGATGGCACGGAGCTTGGAGGGGCACTTCACCGCAAGCCCCTCGGTGATGATTGCTGCCTGCTGACTCTTGTCCTTTAGTTATGACTTGAACCACTGTAGGGTAATTCCAGACTCACCAGCGACCACTCTTTGTCCCCATGCCACGAGATCAAGGCTGCTGAGGGATGCTGCATGAACCAAATGGCCAACGGGCCACAATGTGAAACCTGCTGGAGGCTGATCACTCATGGTCTGAGAAGTGCAGCCTCCACTCAGCAGGGGCCTGGTGGGAATGTGACTTGTGTCCTCATGGTCGTGAGACTGAGACGCACTCCCTACCCCAAGGAGCGGGTGCTTTGGGAGTGCGCCGGTATCTGCTCCAGCCAGCCCCCAGGGAAGCGGTGGTTCTCAGAGAACCCTGACATGGGGTGAGGAGCCTCATTAAGTCTCGTGTTCCAGCCCATCCACACGTCAGGGGCTGGGCTGGTGGCTCTCAGGGCAGGTAGTACTTGTGCTCGCAGGAGGAACGACAGCTCAGTCTGCCCAGCGTCACTTCATGGCATGAAACTCTCCTGCCTGCTACCGGTGAGAGACTCCATGGGCCTCGGCCTGCTCCAGCCGCTGCTCCCAGCCCTACTCTTGCTTTGTTCCAAACCTGCTCTTGACACCGGCTCTGATCTCTGCTTCCAGTTCCTGGCCTGACTGCCACTACTCCAACCACTAGGCTAGACTCTCTGTATCTTGGTTTCTGCCTCCCAAGAACTATTGACCCCTTCAGCAGACACTAACTCCAGCCAGGCCGGGGGGGCACTCTTCCTTCAGGCACTCGTGTTTCCTGCTCTCTGAAGTCCCAGAAACTTACAGCTTATCCGTGAAGAACGTAAGAAACTCCTCACTGTTCTAAAGTGTAGTAATTGCTGACCTGACCTTACCACCAGAGTTAGCCAGCTAGCCCGTGACTCCATGGGGGAGGAGGCGTAGAGCTGGGAATCGATGATGGCAAGCTGGTTGACAGGCTGGCTAGAAGGGGAAGCCAATTGTGAACCGGCACCTGTAACAAATCTACAGAGCTCCAAAGAGCTCCAAGCTCCCCCAGCCACTAGGAAACAGACCAGCTGGGCACTGGTATGGAGTGGGATAATCCTGAACTGAAACACACAAGGTGAGGGCTGAGACACTGTGAAAGTTGATCTGAGTATTGGAAATATCCACCGTGGAGCAGGGGTGAGGCTGAGCCGGGAATGCTCTCCTCAGCCCTGTGGGTAGAGCCAAGAGAGCCCATTGCCTGCTGGGAAACGCTGTCCCAACCTGGGGTTGGTGATCCATGAGACACTCTGCAGAGACATTCTGGGTCTGAGAATCCCGAGTGCCCGTCCTTTGGACATGACGGACCCGATGACGCCCTGTTCTTTTGATACATCCCTGCAGGGGACAGAGCTCACCCACAGGCGGGGACGTGCATTCCCCACGCATCCCGGCATGTTCCCATGTTACCCTGGCCTGAGAAGAAAGGGGTCTGTGTGTGACAGCCTTGGTGCACAAATGCTTACCTGTGCCCAGCAGAGCCCGTGTGGCAGATGGTCCTGGCTGTTGGCAAAGCCTGTGGAGCGAATAACCTCCCACCCTGGCAGACAAGGCCCCCCTCCAAGATTACGGGGAGACGAGGCACCTGGGAGAGTCCAGGCCAGTCAGCGCCCACAGCGGGGTCCCAGAGCGGTGGGATGGGATGTGGATTACAAGCAATGAAAGGGTTAAAAGGAGCCTGCCCCCCGTTAGTCCATTGGGGACACCTGGAGGGCTGCTGGGCACCCCTGGGCCTGCATAAAGGAAGGAGCAGAGGGCAATGGAGAAGTGGCCTGGGAGGAGAGCCAGGTGAGAGGTAACTGGGAGTCTCCTCTCCTGGGCTGAAGGCTGAGAGAAGCCTGGTAGGTTGGGAAGCCTGGACCAGAGGCGGGCTATGCTGAGCCAGGAGGAATCTGGAGGCAGCGATGGTGTTTGAGATGAAGAAGGGCGCTGCAGAGAGAGAGGGAGGAAGGAAGGAACTCTGCAGTCACCCTCAGGGAACAGAGAGCGGAGAGGCCAGCAGGTCAAGGAGGAACCCAGGCAACGTTTGGCCCTGGGATCCTCTCCTCAGTAGAGATGTCTGGCAAGAGGCCGGAGAGAGACAGAGCAGGGTGGAGCAAGGGCTGGTGGTGGGTCCTGAGACCAGGCAGGGCTGGACATCCAGGGAGAGCGCCCAGGGAAGCGGTCGTCTGCGGAACGGGGGTGGGGGAAGGGCCAAGCGCGATGAGGCGGAGTGAGCTGACGTTTCACTCTTTGTTGGGATTTGCCTGGGGGATTCCAAGAGAAAACCCCGGGAGATGTGGCCCTGAGGAAACGGCGAACCTAGAGAGGTTGTGGGGAGAAGGCTTGAGCAGGAGACTATGGTAGGTAGGAGTGCAAGGCAACAGCAAGCAGTCTGACAGAGCAGACCTGGGTCCCTGGACTGGAACCCAGAGTGGTGGGTGGGCCTGGGTTCCCCTACCTGCCACTGGGAAGGACTGAGGCCCTGAGACGGAGAGAAGGACAACGGAGAGCCCTGAGAGTAGGGTGTGAGGACCACGGGTCCCAAAGGTGGAGCTGCCAAGCTTTTATAAAGACATTGGGCCATGGTGTGTTGGATCATGTCAACCCAGCACTGGCTCCAGCACTATGTGGGTTCAGGACAGGCACGCTCACCAGGCTGGGGTCAGATTGGCCAAGCACCCAAGCATGATCCCGATTGCCTATGCCTGTGCATTTGGGCTTGAATTCCTCCACCTAGCTGGCTGTGTTTTTACACCAGGCCCGTCGTCATAGTGTCTGGGTGTGAGCGTGGCAGGCCTGGAGCACACTGGAGACCCCCTGCTCTGGGGCTCCCTTGGGCATCAGTTTCCAGGGCCATCAATCCAGCGATTTTCACCAGCAAGAGATTCACTTTCAACGCGAGTGGAGGCTTTCCCTGGCCTCTCAAACGCCGAGATAAATCCCTTCTCTCCTCCTGCCTCAGCCGCCCCCAGCCATCCTTGCAGTCACGCTTCCCAGGGTGGCACATGGTGCTGGGGCTGAAGCAGGCGAGGGGCATGAAGAGAGCAAGGGAAATGCTTTCTGCAGTCGCAGCAGCCCTTGCTTTCGAGGAGAGTAGACTGCATTCCTGCTGGGCCAGATGCCGGGGTCCTCGCTTCCTTAAAAGGGGCGGCCCGTCACTCCTGCCTTGTCTGGCTTGTCTCAGCGCTGGGGGCCGCTGGCAGAAGGAGCTGGGAATTGCTCAGCCTTGGCGGTGGGGTTTGGCGTGCCATTCTCCCCTCCCCCATCTCTGCGCTCTCTGCGGGGGTCTTAGAATCAGAGGTCACCTTATCTGCACCACAGCCTTGGATAACGGAGTGCCAAGCGCCTCCTGGAGCTGCGCACAGCAGGGCAGGCAGAGGGGAAAGGCTCGTAGTTGGGGCCAGCTCTTCCAACGTGTGGCCAATGCAATCCAGTTGCTCTTTGGGGGAGTTCCTGTGGAGTGCCAGAGATGGACATTTGCCTGTTGGCTTAGGGCAGCCAAAGCCCTTGAGGGGCGAACGAAAGCACCCACAGCAGAGCCATGGCCTTGGGCCTGCATTACCCCGCCCATCTGCACAGGGAGAGGTGCCCTGCTGGGCTGGCCAGGGAGATGGAGAGGAGGGAGCGCTCCCCTTTGCTCCTCTGGGGCTGTGCAGTGAGCGAGATGTCCACAGCCAGCCAGCTGAGCAGCTGGGGAGCAGATTCTGCTCCCCTGAAACCAGCAAAGGGTGTGCCTGCCCTCGAGCTGGACGGTGTCATTTCCAGCTCCGCTGGACAGACTCCCGCTAGCTCTGATCCAGCGAGCTGCGGTGCAGCGGGACGGACTGGGAATCTCCCATGCAGATGTGCCCAGAGCAGGGATTGTTTGTGTCCCCACAAGCTTCTTCTGGGGCAAGAATGACTTTCCACGCAAGCCCCAGCACAGTGCCTAGCCACGAGACTGTCCCTTTTCTTCCTGCAGTCTGCTGCTTCACTTCTTCCAGACCCAGGGTGACCAGATGACAAGTGTGAAAAATTGAGATGGGGCTTGGGGGGAAAATAGGCACCTATATAAGTAAAAGCTTCAAATATCAGGAGTGTCCCTATAAAATCAGGACGTCTGGTCACCCTATGCAGGGCTCCTACACAGGGCAGCCCTCTTCCCTCCACGCCCCTGAGCCTTTCACTGAGCACTGATTCTTTTCCCCAGGGGTTTCCTGTCCAACCCCAGCCTGGCTAGCCTCAGAGAGCTGGTGGAATCCCAGCTGTTGAGAGCTGAATCCCGCCTTACCTGTGCCTGCCTCTGAGGCGTTGCATTAGCAGGGTTGGGTGCAGCAACCTGGGAGGGCAGCTCTTTTGGGGATGAGGCGGGGCTTTCTTTTGCCATCATCCAGCACTCGGCCTGATCTCCTCTGATAGATGGAACCTCATCCCTGGCTACGGGCATGGACCAAGCCCTTCACCTCACTGCCCCAGCCCTGGGATCCTCGGATCCTCCTGGGGAGCTCACGGTGGCATGGCCATTGGCTGGGTGTGGCCACAGGGACGATCAAGGCGCCCGTGTGTGTGTGAACCTGGGTAGGAGACGGGGGAGGCACTGGCTGTAGGTCTGTCGGGGTTCTCATGTGTCGGTGCAGAGGCTCTCCTCTCCTCCCCCTCCTTGCAAGCACAGACAGTGGCAGAGTGCAATCTTCTGCCTGCACGCCTGGCTGCAGCCGTCACATCCCATAAGCATCAGGCGGCTGCAAAGCACTTAGCTTCTACTCCCAGTGCCCTCGCTCCACCAAGGAGAGCTGCATTTCCAGCGCACGTGGCTGGTGCAATTAAAGGGACGTGCACCTCTCCCTAGGACTCCCCCTTCCCCTGGCCCTCCTCGCAAACCCACAGTGCCTTAGCGCCAAAACCCAATCCAGCTGGCTCAGCACCTCCCGCTGAATGGGCAGGTGCCAGGGGAAGTGAGGACCCATGGCTGGGCCCAGCCCCTCCCTACGCCACGCTCGGGGCACAGCCATTGATGCGCCTCCAGCTTTGTTGCCGTCCCCCAGAGTCCCTGCCTGCCTGTGGTTTGTGCTTCTTCACGGTAAGTGGCACAATGCGCTAATCGGGCATTCGTAACTCGCCCAGTCTCCGGGGCCTCCCCGCGGTGTCGCCGCAGCCTGGCCACGCTCCATGGGCAGGGCCTTGGAGACCTGCAAACGGGGTCACCCACCCACCAGCCTCCCCTTCCTCGGCTCTTCGGGAGTCTCCATCAGCACAAAGGACGGCAGGGGGCGATGCTCCCCTTCCTGTAGAGCTGGCTGCAAACACCTGACAGGAGCCGTCCCAGGAGACTCACCAAATCTCTGAGCCTGTGGGCCGGATCGTGCAGGAAGGGCACGGAGAGAGACAGGGAGACGCGGATGGAGAGCGAAGAGCTGCTCCCTGTGACTTGGGGAAGGGAGTGAACCCCTGGGAGAGGGGCATGAGCCAGTGAGTAAGCAGTGAGTCAGCCAGGCATACCAGAGCTTCCCGGTCACAGGCTGCATGGACAGAGCAATCCTGCCCTTGCATCCCAGTACATGGGGTAACGGTTCACGAAGCAGCTGTGGGGACAGCGTGGTAGGTGACTGTCAAATCTGATCAGTCCATGCCCCGTGCAAGCATTGGCAACATGGGTCTTTGGCAGGTGGCCTGCTGCCCTCGGAATCAGGGCTGATCAATCAGGACGCGCGGGCGCACACGCTGTGCTGATGTCGGGGCAGAGAGACGTGTTAAACCCAGGTCTTCATGACTCTTGAAACATCGCACAGCATGTTTCACAAAGGTAAGGGTGGCTGTTAGCCCCGGAGTCCTGGCCAGATTCCAACACAGCTAACTGTCGTCTGCTCATCTACATTCCCCCTGCAATCCCAGTGAGATAGCCTTGCATCCTAAACTGCCCCTCATTGCTGCTGTGAGCTGTTCAACAGCTGCTATGTTCCGCCCCAGAAGTGGCTGCATTTTAGTGGTTGCCAAAGTGATTCTTGTGTTGAGTCTGTAAACTGCTTTGGGTTTGTTAGTGAGAAGCCACACCACACAACAACGGTAAAATATTATTGCTGTTCAGCTAAGGAGCAATGCCGAGTGCTTTGCCGTCTCAGCATTTCTGCTAGGTATGGATATGGAAAACCTTCTCCCTCCACCAACAGCCTGCTCGCTAGCTGAGGTCACGGGGGCAAGGGGCTTCTGAAGTTCAAGGCACTAATGGCTGAGCTGCCAGCGCGCTGGCCCAGCTTCAAGGGCCCTGGCTCAAGCAATCACCTGAGAACTAGAAGGGGCCACTACCCCCATTTGTGATGATCCGCGTGCCAGGGGTGAGAGGAGCATTCATTGCTGGCCTGGGGGGAGACCTACCATGAGAACTCACAGCAGACTCTGTCCGTCTGGCTGCCTGTGTGACCACAGAAAGAGAGAGCCTCAAGGAAGAGCCCACTGTGGATATTTCTAATGCTTTGTGCATCACAGCCAAGATTTTCTTGGGTGTCTCCTTTTTTGGAGGGCCCAACTTGAGGCAAGGTCCCAGGGCCTGGCTCCCAGCGGGCGGGTGCTGGGCACTGCCTGTGGGCCTGGCTCCCAGGTGGGTGGATCCTGGGCACTTCCCAGGGGCCTGGCTCCCAGGGGCGGGTGCTCCGCACTTTCTGTAAGTGAAGCCCCTTAAAGTGGTCTCAGGTTGGGCCCCCAAAATCTCCCATCACTATTGAAAGCCATGGCCAACTGCCTGAATGGAGAGCATAGGAGCTGGAACAAATCCCTCGCTCCCGCCAGCGGGGGCCAGGACTGCACAGCAAGGCTAGGAGCAAGTCTAACGGCTCGCCCTGGATGCCTAGGGCTGCCCTGTCATCCGGTCACCCCCCGAGCCCTTCCTGTGGGTGAGTGTGGCACCTGGAGATACCCGCCGTGGCAGCGCGGGGGCCATGGTGGCAGGAAATGGATGGGGTGGGATAGGCAACCCCCCCCCAGTCAGCGCTCCAGCCCTCAGCTCGGGGCTCTGCCAATGTGGGCTGGGCCGAGGTTTACTCTTCCCAGGATTAGTGCCTGCCCAGGAACTCCCACCCAGCTCTCGAGTTACCCTTGGTCTCCAGAGGACGCTTCTTTATGTGGCCTTGCCCCTCATGATGGTGGGCTCTGCCTGCCCCATCACATCTAGACACCCTCCCGTCCCCAGAGCCGGTTCCTTACCCCCTCCCCCACGATGCTCCCTTCCTCCTCCACCCAACCCCTTAGCTGCTGCTCCTCCTGTCGCTCGAGAAAAGGCCCTTAGTGTCTATCCCTCTTAGATATTTCATCCACCGCCTAATTTCAGGTGCAGAAGCCTCCTGTGGCAGAAGCCCTTGTTCAGCTGGTGCTGGTTTAAGAGAGCCAGGCTGGCTGCAGAGGCATGCCTACAGCACAGCCCATTGGCCCAGCTGACCAGAGGAGAGCTCTCCTTCATCCCAGAGCACTGGTGCATTGGGCCAGTGGCCACTAGCAAATATTCATGACCTGCCTGGGAAATAATCATTATGAATTGGGGACTTGCTGAATTAACCAGGCTGGCTCCTGCGCATGTCCATGGTGAGCAGAGCCAAAATGTGGGTGGGAGGCCAGCACAGCCGGGGTCCCCCCCACCCCGTGACCCGGCACAACAGGTAAGGAGGGAAGCAGTGCTGCTGTGCGGCAGAACTTGTACTCAGGGCAGCCTTGCGAAGATCCGCGGCCCTGTGGTCCTTCCAGGCTGATGATCGGTGCTGCCCAGCATGTGGCTGGGAAGAAGCGCAGCCAAGAGGAGATTGAAAGCAGAGAGCCCAGGGCAACCTGCTCCTGCTCTGATCCAACTGGCTGGGACCCACAGCCCTTGTTAGCCATTTAACTCCCCAGGGCACGCATGGGAAGACAGAGCGTCGCCAGCACCAGCGCGAATAGCAGCCTGGACGAGAACCGGCCCAAGGAACGCTCTCGCCAGTTCCGAGGACAAGCTTCCATCCATCACATGACGGGATCGTCACTGAGCTGCCTAGATCTCCCGTGAAGCAGGGAGATCGATTCCTCCTCCCGACTGGCAAGTGTAGATCTGCCTATCAGGGCACAGGCACCATGCCATATCACTCGTCTGCCCAATTATGTGCCACAGCTGCTCATGATGCTTAGTTCCCGGCCAGCCCGTTGACTAACTTGTGTTTGCAGTTGTGATTGAGGACCAAGCAGGTAGAAACCACAGCTGCTGGCAGATCATCTGACGGACAGACCAACAAGGGGCCGTCCACATTAAAGAAGAAACCAGCCGAGCCTCTGGAAACTAATCTGAGGACTCCAGCCTCTGAGACCCCAGAGCTGGGGGCGTGTTTTCTCGTGGCTGAAAATCCTTTGCTAATCTCAGCAATTAGAGCTCTCTCCCTTTTGCAGCTGGAATGGTGCTAACTCGCCCGTCATTCACACCCCTGCTACGAGCATAACCTCAGCGCAGTGAGGAGCAGATCACTCAGGCCTTGGCTTCATGTGGCCAAATAATATTTAGTCCGATGCTATGGTTACGTGACGGCCTGAGTTAATGAATAACATGACAAGTATTTGCCTGGCAGCGGAAATGGGTGACAGTGACTTTATTCAGCACGCAGATCGCGAGGAAGAGCTGCAAAGATGCACGCTAGAAATTGGACCCCCCCTGCTTCTTGAGGTTCAAGAGGCAAGACGAGTTAGGAAGCGGTCTCAGTGCAAAGCCATTGGATCCATTCTCTCGACATCCACCCAAGAAGCAGGCAGATGAAGGCACGTGTCAGTTCTGAGCACCTCTGTTCCAGAAGGATGTCAGCAAACTGGGAGCAGGCACAGAGAAAAGAAGCAGAGTGGATGGCGGGGCTGAGGACAGGCCTGCGCGAGCAGGTTGCATCATGGGGCCAAGCGATGGCTGAAAATGGACATGCCCAGGGCCGGCATATTGTCAATGCCAAGCAGAGAGAATTTCTTCAAGCAAACAAGGGGGTGGTATCAAGCAGGAATGGGCAGGAATGGAGTGAAGGGAGATGTAGGCTGAACACTGACAGCTCTTCCCTGCTAGTATGATCGCCCAGCCCAGGGAATAGTTTCCCAAGGGACAGACATGCTGGGAACGCCATTGCTTGAGTCACCGAAAACAGGACCTGCCAAAGCCTGGGCAGATACAACATAGACAGCTCCCCTGCCCTGGCCCTGGGGAGGGACTATAAATTCATGCAGCCGCTCTCTCCCAGTCCCAGCCCGGCTTTTTATGAAGCCTACAATGCAAAGGAAACCATCAGCACACCCAGTGGTCACGCCAGGGTTCCCTTAGCTGTGCAGCAGGAAAGACCATGCCTGTTTCCCCTGGATTTGGAACAGCTGATTCACCCCAACTCCAGGATGAGCAGAGTCCGCAAACAAGCCCTCCCACCCCCCACAACCAAACTAAGGGCTTCCCCACCCGCAAGGGACGGAGAGCCTGCAGGGGTCAAGCCGGCTGCCTGAGATCAGCTCCCTTGGCTGCACTGAGACAGTAGGAGGCACTGTAGCTACTATTTCGGGTCAGCGTTCACCGCCCCCCTTCGACTCCTTCACTTTTCCAGCCAAGGCTTTGCCTCACGCTCTGGGGCTCTGGGAAAAGAGGAACCATGAAAGGGCAGACCCCCAAGGGGACTCCCGGATCCCTTGTGCTCATTCCTGGGGATCCTGAAGTTGTGCTTTGAGGATCCCCTAGCACGCACTGGTGGGATGACCCAGGAGGCAGAGGCCAGTTGGCAGCAATGGGTCCCCCAGCAAATCCTTTGTCATTTGGGATTAAACCCAAGCCCCATTTCCCCAGGAAACAGCAAATGGCGGGAACGTAGATTGGCCAGATTCGTCCCATTACCTCATGCCCAGTGGCAGAGACAGGACTGGGCTAGAGAGGAGACCAGCACGCCCCAAAGCCTCCCAGACCTCTGCAAAGGCAGAAGTGTGACTGGCGGCCCACGCCTTGCGCGTCCGTGGCCCGGCCTGCTGCCCCAGCCGTGGACCCCATAGCTCTGCCTGTGCCCCTCGAGCTCAACCCTAACCCCCAGCTATCCCCCGAGCCAGCCCTTGCCAGTCTCCAGGAGTCCGAGTCATTGCAGATTCACGCCTAGCGCAGGCGAAGAGAAGCCGAAGCAACTGTGCTCAAAATCTGGAGGCTGAACCAGCTCCTACGTGGCTCTGCTGCCATTGAGTCCTGCCCCTGGCTGCACTGACTGGGGGGTGTCACGGGCACTCTGTCCCCAGGGGATACTGTGTTTGTTGAGGTGCCTTCCCTCACTCTCCATTAAGGAGGCAGCCAGGCTCTTTAGTTGTTAATAAATTTAGACACGCAACCCCCCACGCACCCCACTGATTCCCATCATCGGTCCCTCCCTCCCGCCCCCGTCATTTCTCTCCCTTCCTGCCACCGGGCCAGGAAGTTCCCAGAGCATCTCCCTTTGCCTCAGCCTGGCTGGGAGTGAACGATTTCACATGTGACGTCAGGGGGGCGAGAGCCCCTGGAGGAGCTCATGGGCTGGAGCCAAGATCTGCCCTACGCCTTCCTTGAAACTGGAGCCTCTTCCCTCCTCCAGGCCACCCCCTCTGGCTCCCATGCAGCCTGAGAACCAGCTGAGTTTTCAGCTTGTGTGTGTGTGTGCACATGTGTGTATGCGAGAACGTGTGTGGGCATGGACGTGTGCTTGTGTGTGTGTGATGACACCCCCATTTTCCCTGGTGCCCAGCAGCTCCTGCCTGACACATCTCCTACCAACCCTCCCACCCTGCCATGTTTTCCTCCACGGCCTCTCCTCTGCCACCAGCTCCAGCAGACGCGGTTTGTCCTGGCCTTTAAGGGCTCTCACAAATTCACCCTGCCCACCCAGCTGACCTTTACCCTCTGCCCCACCTTTGTGGTGCCCGAGGCTCCAGCCTTTACCACCTGCCAGTCTGCTTCCGCCACAGACCTCTCCGTCGCTTATGAACGCCCCTGCACGTGCTTTCCCTCCAGCACGTTCCCATGAGCGTGGGAATTGCTTCATGGCCATGGCACCTCACCTCCCTCGCTGCTCCCCCCAACCATCGCATCTGCGAAAGCTGTGCTGGGCAGAGGCTGCCTTTGTGCGGCAGGCTTGCACCGTGCGCCACGAGCCAGCCTGGGACCGGGCGGAGCAGAGCTGGAGCTTGTGATGGGACCCACCAAGTCCTTTGATGCCCCCAGGTGGAGGCCTGGCAGTCCTACCACACCCCACCCCAGGAAAGGAGCAATGTGGGGCCTCCAGGCAGTGAAGCAGCCAATCAGAGCTCAGCAGGCTCTGTTAAAAGGCGGTGCAGGCGCTAAGCGGGTCAGTGGCTGGCTGGGAGCTGAAGGGGGAGTGAGGGAGGGAAGGAAGGAAGGAAGGAAGGAAGGAAGGAAGGCAGGCAGGCAGGCAGGCAGGCAGGCAGGCAGGCAGGCTGTGAGAACCAAGAGCTGATGGGGCCAAGTGGGAAGCAGCCCAGGGAATACAACAGCAACTATTAAGGGAAGCAGAACGTGGCTGCTGTTTATAGGGTTCCTGGGTTGGGACCGGAGTAGTGGGTAGGTCTGGGTCCCTCCCACTGGCTGCTTGGGAAGTGGCCTAAGCTACAAGAAGGGATAAAACTCAGTGCTAAAAGCCTGAGAGAGGGGCTAGAATTTAAACAGGCCCAGAAATGGGGCTGAAGACCCCAGAGAGGGCTGGCCATGTGTTACTGGGGAATACGGCTGTGTGTGACTTGGCCCCTTACGTGCCACAGACAGCACACACGCTACACTCTGTCCCCCCACTCCTCTGGACAACCCCCCTCCAATTAGGGGAGGCCAGAGGGTCCCACACACACACTCCTAGGGGTGCAGTAGCAGGGAACACAGCACTTTTAGCCGGGAAGTTAATGCAGGAGCCGGGCGGAGGCCAGCAGAGCCCGGGAGCTTTCCCAGGCCATATAAGGCAGAGCAATTGGCCTCTGTCTCCTTGGGAACTCAGCTCCCTGGGGCCTCCCGGAGCTGGGAGGCTGTGGGCTGGACACCAGCTAGTGCTGGGGACTATGGGGAGGGGCGGGGGGCTGCAGTGAGGGTTGTTATGGGGGGAGCATGGAAGTGGGCAGGGGCAGCAGCGTGGGATCACACCCTGGCCCAGCTGCTCCAGTGCCCTGCTCCTGCCAGTTGACTGGGTCAGAGGAAGTCTCCCCCACAGCAGTGGCTGGGTGTCATGCCTATGGGGGCTGGTGGGCCTTGTGGCCCTGATAGATCCCCCAAGACAGCCAGGGCGATGGCCCCGAGTGGGATCAGCCCTGGCTCATTGCCAGGGCCCTCTCCAGGCCTGTGGGTTTCCCTCCATCCAGCCTGGGAGCCTGGCACTGGAGGGGGGGTCCAAGCTTACCCCTCCCACAGATCTATCAATGCCCCTTAAACTGACCCACAGCCCCCCCCTCCATTATTGCAGCCCTGCTCTTCCCCCACTTCTGCTGATGCTCCTCCAGCACGCCTGCTATCCCAGCCCTGGGTTCTTCGGGCCCACACAGCTCAGCCAGTGCACCCCAACAGTAACTCACAGGTTACCGCTGCTCCAGTCTTAGATCCCTGCCAAAGTAGCTCATGGCAGCCTGGCGGCCCAGCGGCTGGTGCTCTCTCGCTCTCTCGCTTGCTCACGTACAGACGTCTGCCGGTTACAACACATAAGACTCCTCTTGCAATCTGGGGCTCCCCCGGCTGTGCCCTGGCCTGTGGTAGGGACATGCTGACAGAGTCACCCAGCCTATTTGCACTTGTGATTTAAAGCCCATGTCTCCACAGGTGAAAGGCTGGTTGTGACACACTGTACCCCATGTACACCCTTATGGTGTGATCTGTGTGTCATTCTGTTCACCCTGACAGTGTAACTGTATTGTCTGAAAAGTTCCAGAGGGGTAGCCATGTTAGTCTGTATACAGCACAAACAACCAGAGTCCTGGAGCACCTTAAAGACTAACAAATTTAATTTCTGCAAGCATAAGCTTTTGTGGGCTGAAGTGGGTTGCAGGACTCTCGTTGTTTTTGTCTATTGATGCAAAGCAGGCCACGGAAGGTGCTTTTGGAATGCTCATGGCACACTGAACATTATTGTTCTGGTAGCATGTTCCCTGCAATGTCACACGTGCAGATATGAAACTCTGCTGTGTCATATCTCCAAATGTGCATCTCACATGGCTTGAATAGATGCAGAGGAACACAAAGCTGTGTTTTCACGCCCCGCAGAGGCATGCATACAGGAACAATGGCCTGGCCTAAGCACCTGTAAGCATTTTGGCCAAGTGGAAGAAATCATGCCCATTGCTGGACAGGGGCGATCACCTGACCTCAGCGGGTGTTGGGGAAACTTGTTAAAGCTAAAGTGTCTTTGTCTTGGGGTGCTCTCCAGGAATCCATCTTCTAAGCAACACCAAAGACTGAGAATCTACCCACAAGGAGGGAGGCCTGGTTGCAAGAGGCATCACAAACCAGCCTGTGTGGAAAGCTGAATACAGACTGGCATATTAATCTTAGGGTAAGATGCGAATTATCTTTTAGTTAATTGTGATTAACTCCTTCACTTACTGATACTCTGACTTAGATTCACTTAAAACCTTGCTGTAGTCAATAAGCATATTTGTTTGCTTTATCTAAAACAGTGCATGTGGATTGAGTGTGCGCAGAGACCTCAGCGCGGCAGAGCTGGTGCGTATCAATTGCTTTGGTAAACCGACAGACAAGTGTAAATGAGTTTGCAGGGCGCTGTGTGCCGCACTGAACCCTGCAAGACGGCAGTTCCCGGGGTGGCATCTGGGACTGGGGGTGTTTGCTGGGGTCTGTCCCATGAGCGGCTGGCCAGAAGCGCTCCACTAGCTGAGGGACCGATTGCATGCAGGAGGCTGGGCGGGGCTGTCCCAGGAGTGAGTGGTTCACACAGCAAAGCAGGGTAAGTCGGGGCCCAGGAGTGAAGGATTGGGGTGACACAGCTACACACCAGTCCGGAGTGCAGAGGGGGTGTGCCCTTGTGTGCCCTGCCCTGTCCAGCTGAGGGACCTGCGGTGTCCCTGGCACCGCTTGTGGGAGGCTCAGTTTCTCTAGCATCAGCACTTGGTTAAAAGATCCCGAGGCCTGCGCTCGCCCTCAGTGGCCTGGAGTCAAGCTCCCACTCACTGCACGCCCCACGTTTCCCAGCCCTGCTGAGCACGGGCCAGCTGGAGCATGTCCCACCAGCGGTTCTTGCCGAAGGCCAGGCAGAGGGCAGCCGCTGTCAGCCCCCCAGGTTAGATAAACACCCTGCTCCTGTTTATCCAGCTGGCAATTTTTAATGAAAGAACAACATGGGCATTAGCACGACCCCTCCCGCTGGCCCCGGCCAGGCTACGGACAGGCCTGCCTGGCTGGAATGAGCTGATAGACCTCCCTGGCCTACCCCGTTATAGGGCTGCTCCAGGAGGGTTCAGAGAAGAGGCCCAAGAATGATGGAGGCCGGGAAAACCTGCCTTCTGACAGCAGCCCAGTGTCTGTAGACGAGTTTGTCCCAGACGGGGGGCTTGGGGACCTGCGGAGGACTCCTGCTGCGGGATGAGGAGCTGAACCGGGGTTATTTTGCTCTCCGTGTCCTGTTAAACGAACACCCAGCTCTGCACTGGATAGAGCTGTGGCTGTGCTGCCCTGACGCTCTCTGCTTCTCCCTCTCCCCCCGCGCCCCTTCTCCCAGCGGCATCGGATCATCAAGGCCATGCTGGCTGGGAGACAGACTCCTAGCCAGTCGAGTGCTGCCCATTCAAGGGACATTGCAGGAAACGCAGGACGGGAACTCCTTCCCCTCCGTCCCCCCGCCCGAGAGGGGGAGTGCGCCCATGGCGTTCAGAGCCAGCTCTGAGCTCCCACCATGTGGGAGGGGTTTGTGTCCGGGCCCCAGGCCTGTCTTGGTGTCGGGAGCAGCCAAGCACTTTTGCCCAGGTACCCAGGGAGGGGGGACAGAGCGGGCACTGCCTGCCAGCCTCAGAGAGGGTGATCCCTCATTGCACACCGCCCGCCTCACACCAGGGAAACCAGGGGCTCTTGGTCCTGGACTGGCAGCACCGAGCCAAGGTCCCAGCCCCACCAGGGCTGGTGGGGCCTATTGCGTTAGATCCGATTGTCCCATGGAATGCACCCTCCCTCCTGGCACTCGCAGGGTTAAGGGGAGCCCCTCTATCCTGGCCCCCGTGATTCCTGCCCCCCCAGCCCCGCTGTAGCAAGGCGCTGTGGCCTTTCTTGGCGCCTGGGCCCGAGGGTCGTGACGCCCCGGCTGGGCAGAAGCAAGCCCTGCGGGCCAAACGCCCGGGAGCAGAGGGGCAGAGCCAGGACAGGAGAGGCCAGTATCAAAGGCCGCCCCAGCAGCTCAGTCAGGGGGAAGCTGCTGCTGGGGGGCAAAGGTGTTGTCCCAGAGGCTGTGGTCTTGGCCTGACCCAGGCCCTGCAGCTATGCGGAGCAGCCGCCCCACTGACCGGAGCCTCCAAGGCTTGCCCAGGCCGCTGGGCGCATGTGACTGGAGAGGGCTGCTGGGCCCTGGTAGCTGGGAGACGCTTCCCGAGACAGCTGAGCGGGAGAAACCCCCGGAGGCTGGCCCTGACCTGGGGGAGCTGCCTGACATCGGGGCCCCCCTGGAGTTGTCTCAGCCTGGTGTACCCGAGGGCCCCTGGGACCTGGAGGAGCTGCCCTCTGCTGATGGCCCGAGGAGTTTCCGGTCCTGCTGCCGGTCGATGGGGAGGGGCTGGTGGGTCTGCCGCTCACCGTCTACCCCAGCCACCTGGGTGAGACGCCTGGCTGCAGGTACCTGGGGGCTGGGTGGGAGGAAGTAGCCCGGAGTTACTCTAGAGTGGTTGCGTGTGTGGCCAAACCCGTCAGTGTGTTGCAGCTGGGCCCCGCTGACTCGGTCACTGCTGACTTGGTCACTGCTAGGGCCCTGGGCTGGGACGCAGGGGAGTCGAGTGAGCCTGTGTCCCCCTTCCCTAGCCCCCTAGGGGTGCATGGCTACCTCAGAACTTGCCTACCCGAGGGCACCGCGCTTTACTAGCCCCACCTGCCTGCAGGGCCAGGGGCTCTAGACTTTTGCTTGCCCTGCCCGGCTTTCGGGCCAGGGGCTGTAAACTGCTCACCTGCCCCCCCTGCCTGAGTGCCAGGGACACCAGGCTGCTTAACAGCCCCACCTGTTGGCAGGCCGGGCCTATAGACTCCTTCCCAGCCCTGCCCTACATGGGGGCCAGAGGGCTACAGACTGAGAGAAGCTCGCCCTGTCAGGGGCCAGGACTAAAGACTTGTAATCTGCAACACTTATTCCTCTAGACCAAGGCGCTGTGCCCAGGCTCCGAGGAAGGCCACACCTCAGCTGGACCGTGCCACCAGCCTACACCCGCCAGGCGCGTGGTTGCTGGGTGCTCAGCTGAAAGGCTCAGAGTGAGCCAAACAGCTGCAGGCCAGGCGGGAAAGGGGCCGTGACACATTGAGCAGGATGAGAGTCTCAGCGTGGGTGGAGCCGAGTGGATGTGACCGGTGACTGTGCCCTGCTGTCCCAGGCAAAGCGGGGGCACCTCGCTGCACTTCACCCTCTCAGCTTGGCCCCTGCCTCCTTCCTGATGGCTCCTGGCCAAAGGCCACCCTGCAGGGCTGGCAAAGCCAGAGCCCTTCTATGGGCCCTGGTGGTTTCTCCACAGCATCCAGATGGGAGCCAAATCCAGTCCCGACACTGCCCTGTGGGAGGAGGCACTCGCCACCAGAGACTCCAAGATCTCAGCCATGCCCCAGGCGGCGCAGAGCCCGGCACTGTCCTGTCTCCGTGCCTGGGGCCAGGGAGTGGCCAGGGCGAGCTGCCTTTGGCACAGAGTCACCTTGTGTGCATCAGCCGGGAGGTCAGCCACAAACAGCAGGGTCTGCTTGGTGTGCTGAATTGGAGGGAGTCCTGGGGTCTGCTTTACCCCACATTGCCCAGCGTGGGGCTGGGGGGCGCTGGGTTCTCCTTAGCCCCATAGATTCCAGCATGAGGCTGGGGGAGCTGGAGTTCCCTTAGTCATATCGACCCCAGCACCGGGCTTTGCTTTGTTCCAGTTCTCTTGGCGGCGATGTCACTGACCAGACGTCGCTGGTGGTGAGTTGTTCGGATGTGGGCAGCTTCACTGCCTCCCGCCCTGTCTCTCTGTGGGATGGGAGCTCTGGGGGCAGGATCTCAACCGGGCTCTGAGACCCCAGTGGGTTGCAAGGCTGCCAACTGGAACCAAACAGCTTCCACTGAGCATAAGAGATGTCGAGTCTCCACCTGGCACCAGCCACACCCCACCAGGAGGGCCCTGCCAGCCCGGGGCCCCTTTAACACTCAGGCTGGAGCCCCGGAAGATCTGGGTTCTGTTCCTGCTTCTGCCAGGCCTGGCCAAGGCTCCTTGCCCTAAGGGTGTGTTTGAGCTGGAGGGGCAGTGTCCAGCTCCTGGAGGGGCTCTCCTGAAAGCAGCCATGGCAGTGAGCAGAGGGACAGACAAACCACCCAGCGATGGCCTGGAGGGTTTGGATGGGATTGTCCTCAGGGTGGCTGGCCCACCCGTCACCACAGCGACGCTGTATGGTTAGCGCACACCAGCCTAATCACAGCTAACGGTCGCTCATCCACGTGAGCTGGAAATTACCCCTCCGGCCAGTGTAGACAGGCCCTCCATCGGCTCCTCACCACAATGGGGTGACGCTGCCGAGGGGAGGCCAGAAGGGGCCTTTACCAAGCGCTCAGGGGCTGCCCAGGAAAGACTGTAGCCAGGAGGTGTGGCTTCCCTCTGAGATTGACACTGAGGAGGGCCAGCCACCCCCTGGTGGGTGGAACCAGGAAGTCCACGCCCACCAGCCCGGAAGCAGGGGGCGGGACAAGAACCAGAAGTATAAGAGGCGGGCCCAGCCACCAATGCTTCAGTTGATGAGCAGATGCTGAGGAGGACAGATGCCCTTTGCTGGGTCCTGATGCCTGCCATTCTAGTGATGACCCGAATCACCGGAGACGCCCGCTGCCGAGGAGCTGCTGGGTTTACCGCTGGCTGATTGCCCCCAGGAGATGCATGACCCTGGGACCCAGGTACACCTTGGGATGGGGTGGGAGGCAGCCCAGGGACAGCAGAGCATGGCCTGGCTGTGCTCATGCTGGAGTACTAGTTGATGTGTTTCGGCTGGAGCCCTGCTGACGCAGTGGTGACGCACTGTGATGGGGACTATGGGCTGCTGCCTTGCCTGAGGGTGAGGGGCTATAGCCTGCTTGTTCTCCTCCCCCTGGCCTGTGGGTTGGGGCTCCTGACTTTGGGACCGCCATACTTGGCTGGGGAGTCCCAAGAGTGCAATCTCTCCTCCGATAGAAGTTGTTCGTGCAGGATGTGGCAGCCAGGAGATGGTGTGTGGCCTCCCTCCAAGATTGACACTGAGGGAGAGCCGCCACCCCATGCTGAAGTTCACCTACAAGCACTGATTGCAGGCGCTGGGCCAGGCTTCCCCGTACAGCCAGGAGTCCCTCTCCAGGGATCAGAGGGGGTTGCTGTGCTGCACGCCTTGGGCCTGGGTGTCTGGAAGAGGCCAAGGTGCCCTGCCATCAGCCCCACTGATGGCACAAGCCCCATCCCAAGTGTGCAGGGCAGCCAGGCCACAGCCCCTCATTCTTTGCATCTGTGCAACATTCCTCCGGTGGCATGGGGCCAGGATTCATCACTGAAGTTGGTGCCCTCACCGTATCACTCGTTTCCCTGGCCCACTGACGGCCCGGTGACCCATGCCCCCAGCCCCTACTTAACTGCTGTCGCTCAGGTAACAGAGGCAGGTTGTTACTGGGACGCTGGGCAGGTCTGCAATTTGATTGTGTGGTGAATTGAAACGAGCAGATCCATTCTCCTCTAGCCTCGTTCCCTGTGACTGGGTTTGGCATATACGTACGCCGAGTGCTCTCTGGGGCAGGGACCATCTGTGTGTTCTGGGTCTGGGCAGCACCTAGGGCCACGTCTACACAGCAGCAAGCCTCCCGGCCTGGGGCAACAGACTCGGGCTCACCCCAGCAGTCTCCAAACAGCCGCCCAGGCAGTGCCTAGCCGCTGCAGCCCAGGCTCTGATGAGTGCCCCTCTCCTTAGGCTTCAGTGCCCAAGCCCCAGTGCAAGCTGCACCTGTGAAGCGCTAGGTGCACAGCTATTTCCAGAGCACTAACGAGAGCCCTGCTGGCCAAGTCCCTCCCCCCCAGGCTGAGAGCTCATTGCCCCCAGCTGTGCCGAGTACCTGTGGGGTCCTGGTGCGTGGCCCGAGCTCCCAGGAACAAAGGCAGTGCAAACAATAAATCCTCGTTGCTCTTCTCTTCAGAGCCAATGAAACCACCTCTCCCTCACTCTCCTGCCCGTCCTCTTCTTCCAGATCATTCCCCTGGCTCTCTGCCCCTGACGCCAGCCTGCACAGAGAAGGGCAGAGGGGCCACAGGGGCCCCGAGATGATCACTGCACTGGGGGTGATGTGCTGGGGTCTGTCCCCCCCCCCCCCCTGTGGTTTGAGTGCAGGAGCGGGTTGGTTACAGGAGCAGAGGGATGCATGAAAAGGGCCATTTGTGCTTCCTGACCTGGGAAGAGCAGGAAATCGGGATTCCACCCCCATGTTCTCCTTCTCCTATCTCCACCCATTGGTGCCCTTCAGTGACACCTAGACTCAGACAGCTCCTGGTCTGCAGCCACAGATACCTGTGCCTCGTCTGCACAAAGGGCCGGTGGCTTTAGAGGGAAGGCAGGGTGCTATGTTTCTACAGGGGCCTGCACAGATCCGTTCCTGGCCCTATGCCATTGAACACTTTTCAGTGACCTGGAAGAAAACCTAAAATCATCACTGATAAAGTTTGCAGATAACCCAAATTGGGGATGTGACCAATAACGAAAAGCACAAATTCAGAACAACCTGCATTGCTTGGTAAACTGGGTGCATGCAAACCATAGGCATTTTAGTATGGTTAAATGCATACATGTAGGAACAAAGAATGCAGGCCCTGCTTACAGGACGGGGGACTCTATTCCAGGAAGCAGTGGGTCTGAAAAAGATCTGGGGGTCAGGTGGGTAATCGGCTGAACATGAGCTCTCCCAGTGTGATGCTGTGGCCAAAAGAGCTAATGCGATCCTGGGATGCATAAACAGGGGAAGCTCAAGTAGGAGGAGAGAGGTTATTCTTACTTCTGTATTTGGACTGCTGGATCTGCTGCTCGAATCCTGTGTCCAGTTGTGATGTCTGCTGTTCAAGAAGGATGTTGCTAATTTGGAGGGGGTTCAGAGAAGTCACAATAATGACTAAAGGAATAGAAAACCTGCCTTATAGCGATAGACAGAAGGAGCTCAATCTGTGTAGCTTAACACAGAGAAGGTTAAAGGGTGACTTCTTCACAGTCTAGAAGTACCTCCATGGGAAACAAATACTTGATCATGGGCTCTTTGATCTAGTCGAGAAAGGTCTAACACAATCCAATGGCTGGAAGTTGAAGCTAGACAAATTTAGACTGGAAATAGGAAATTTTTAACAGTAGGAATAATTAACCACTAGAACAACTTACAATCATGGTGGATTCTCCATCACTGGCAATTTTTAAATCAAGATTGGTTGGTTTTCAAAAAGGTCTGCTTTGGGAACTAGTTTAAGGAATTTGTCTGGCCTGAGCTGTGCAGGAGGTCAGACTAAATCACAGTGGTCCCTTCTGGCCGTGGAATCTACAGAATCCTAGAAATGTCAGGCTGGATGGGACCTCATCAAGGGACCAGCCTCCTGCACTGAGGCAGGACCATGTAAACCTAGACCATCCCTGCCAGATGTTTGTCCAGCCTGTTCCCAAAAACTTCCAGTGACGGGGATTCCACAACCTCCCTTGGAAGCCTAGTTCAGGGCTTTATTACCCTTCTAGTTAGAAAGTTTTTTTTCCTAATATCTATCCTGAATCTTCCTTGCTGCAGATTAGGGCCTTGGCTTCTTGTCCTACCTTCAGCAGACATGGAGAGCAATTGATCATCATCCTCTTTATAACAGACCTTTGAAGACTGTTATCGGGTCCCCCTCAGTCACCTTTTCTCAAGACTAAACATTCCCACCTTTTTTAACCTTTCCTCGTAGGTCAGGTTTCCTAAACCTTTATCACTTGGGTTGCTCTCCTCTGGTCTCCCTCCAGTTTGTCCAAAACTTTCTTAAAGTGCGGCACTCAGAATTGGACCCAGTACTTCAGCTGAGACCTCACCAGCACTGAGTAGCACGGGACAGTTACCTCCCATCTGTCTATGACACGGCAGGTTAATAGACCCCGGAATAGGTCCCGTCAGCTGCACACGGGCTCTAGGGGCAAAAAAAATCAAATTGGACTTGTTACGAAAACTTTCAGGGGGATTTATATTCGTTTCACTCCAGCTTTCACCCAAACTGTTGATCTTGGGAGGTGACCATTTCTGTTGCACAGCTTTAAGCAGAACATTTGTTTCGTAGGATCCAGGTGGGTTAGGATCCAGGCTTGTACAGCTCCTAGGTACCAGACCACTCCTGGCTGCATTGCAGCAGCAACAGGGCTTTAGTTGCATGCCACTGCCCACCAACCAATGGCTTGGACGAGCCGTAGGAAGTCCCACCTCAGGAGGTCTGTCAGTCAGCAGCTCCTGGCTCCTGATTGGCTCCCTTCCCTATATAAACCTAAGGGGGCACCCAGGAAATGTCCAGGCAACTGTGGATCTTCTATTGCTGCCACAGCCATCCCTCTTCCTAAACCTCTGGCTCTGACCTTGGCTTGATTTGGACTTCTTCCTCAACTGGACCCTGAAACCTCACTCGGACTCTAACCCTGGCCTGAAACCTGACTATAAACTCCTCTGCTACTCCCCACCTCAGGTTTGACCCTACTCTGACCCCTGGTCCTGACTGCCCTTGGCAGGATCCTGACAGGTTTTGGAAAAGTGAGAATTTGCAGGGTTTGAGGAGTTTCCCACCCCACACACTTTTTTCTCCTTTTGGTCACTTGTTTTCCCTTCTCTTCTCTCCCCACCCCCAACACCTTTCTTCTCAAAGGGAGGAGAGAAAATCCCTGAGATCAAAATGTAGTGATCAAAACTGGATGTGAAAGGGGAAAAAAATAGTCATTTTGTTCTGAAGTATTTTTCAGTTTTGTAGAAGATTAATCAAGTTTTGTTTTTGCAGAATACTTCTTTGATTTGGTCAAAGCCATTTTTTTGGTTTTAAAAACTATAGATTGATCAAAGCTTTTCCACCAGCACTGCTCATGGATTCCAAAGCCTGAAGGGACAGTTCTGATCAGCTGGTCTGATGACTTCCATGACAAAGACCAGAGACTCTCACCCAGTGATTTCTGCATCCAGCTCACAACTTCAGACTGAGCTAAAGGCTGTCTCTTAGAAAGTCTCACAGCCTTGATTTAAAGATTGCATGTGATGGAGAATGAACCAGGACCTTTTTGGTAAATTTTTCTAATGGTTAATTGCCAGCGGTGTTTTTAAAACATCTATTTCAGTCTAAATTTGTCAAGTTTCAGCTTCCAGCCGTGGGATAGACCAGGGCTAGATTGAGGAGCCCATTACTAAAGAGGTATTCTTCGTGGAGGTACTGCAGACTTTTCCATCAAGTCACGCCTTACCTTCTTTGTTAGTCTAAATAGAGACACTCCAGGAGCTCAGTCGCCACAAGGCAGGTTTTCCAGCCCTTTTATCTGGCTCTTCTCTGAACTCTCCCCATTTATCAACGTCCTTCTTGAATTGGGGCAACACAACTGGACACAGCATGGGCACTGGGTATTATAGGCGGGGGTCTTAGTCTTCCCAGACAGCCAGGTGTGGACCCACCCACACTCCCCCCCCAGGCCCTGCCCCCTCCTGCTGCATCCTGCTCTTTCCAGCCTGGGCAGGACTGCAGCAGCTCTTGCTCTTCCCACCTATCCTTGCTCAGCCTCCCGAACCAGGTGGGGCTGGAGGGGGGTGAGGAGCCAGCTCTTGGTCTAGGACTTTGGGCCACGTCGTGCTTGGACCAGCTGTCAGGTGCTCTGGAGGGGCTGGGGCCAGCTGGCGCTGGGGCCTCCTGGCTGGGAGGGGGTGCGTGCTGGCTGGAGTGGGGTTCCTTCCACTATGGGGAGGGGCATCTCCAGGCAGCGCTGAGGGAGGGGGCAGAAGGGGTGTGGAATTAGGCAGAAGGGGAGGGGCCATGGGCTAGCCTCCCCAATGTAGCGTTCACCCACTGGCCATGGGGCACAGTACTCCAGCAGCCAAATACAGAGATACAAATACCCTCCCTCCTCGCAATTCCCGTTTGTGCACCCTGGGCTCGCGTTGCCTTTGTGACCCCAGGGTCCTGCTGAGAGTGCACAGTCACCTGATTATCCACCCCCCCACCCTGAATCTGAGCTCCTGCTTCCCTGGAGAGAGCCCCTGCCCCGGCAAGAATGGCCTGCGTTCCTTGTTCCCGGCTGTGCACGTTCCCGGGGGCTGTGTTAAAACACATTGTTTGCTTGCCACCACGTTGCTGCTGCAGGGAGTGCGGGGAGCTGCAGCTTCCTGCTGCAGCACTGGGCTAGGCTTCTCTGCTCTTGGGAGCATGCGAGAGGGTGAAGCTCATGGGCCCTTCCCCTCCTGCCTAGGTGCGGAGCCCCAGGGCCCCTCTCCGCTGGTGGGTGTGGGAATCCTGGCCAGGGGCTCTGGCGGCACTGTGGGACGCACCACTGCAGTGAGCAGGCGGAGATGATGGGCAGCTCCTGCCCCAGTCCCACCCCAAGACTCCACTGGGGGCAGGGATCCATGTCTGTTCCTGCTCTGAACCATGGCTGCTGCTCAGCATGAGATCTCCAGGTGAGCAGGCTATGCCCAGCTGGCCCTATATGTGGGGATGCCATCTGTGCCAAGGTGAGGGGGGCTTGTCTCAGGGGATAGCACCTGTATTCCCCCCCCCACACACACACACCATGGATAGAGCTGGGAAGTGCCAGGCAGTTATAAAACTCACCTAGACCAAGTGGATCCCAAAGCGTTTCCCAAGCAGCATGGCTCTGGGTGTTGAAGCATCCGTGCCTCACTTACCATTTCTATTAACCCTCTTCCGAGCTTAAACCCCCATGCAGCTAGAGAGCCAGGAGAACATTGCCCGCAACTGACATGCAGCCACCTCTGGGGCAGCACGTGGCCACGGTTCAACAACACACATAGCACCCCAAGAAGAAAGGAAGAACCCGGTCTCCTTTGGAAGCTGGGGGTGAAGGACTGGGGGGGAGGCAGAATGTAATTATCTCAGCTGGTGTCTTTAATTGCCTGGGTAGATGAGAGAAACATCTCCTGTAGCAGACCCGCAGCTGCCACACAGAGGGGTTGACTTGGGAAGAGAGCCACCTACAGCCAGCCTGACTCGCCACATGGTGCAAGACATGGGTATCATTTACCCGTGTGCAGATGCTACCAGATGGGAGAGGAGTGTCCCATCCCCTCTTTGTGCTGGAAACACAGCAACACCAGGAGTAACCCATGGGGGAACCGGCTGCAGAAACATGAGCAGTGCTCCCTGCAGTCTGCCTGCCAGCCCTGCCCGGCGTACAGTCCGAGGGGTAAAAGGGGGAAGGCCAGTCCCACAAGCTTCAGAGGGAGGGTAAGTAAAGTTCAATGCCCATGTGCGGTCAGGATGGAAAATGTCAAAACAGCCTGGATAAAGTTTGCGGACTTTACAGAAGGTGAGGGAGTGGTGAGTAAGGAAGAGGACTAGTCACTAATACAATGCAATCGAGGTCGCTTGGTAAACTGGGCACAAGCAAGCAATGGGTGTTTAATACAGCTAAATGTATCCAGCTAGGAACAAAGAACGCAGGCCACACTTACAGAAGGGGGAGCTCAATTCTGGGGAGCAGGGACACTGGGGAAAAAAGGGGGAGCTGAACATGAGCTCCCTGTGTGGTGATGTGGCCAAAAGGGCTAATGTGATCCCAGGAGGTGTAAACAGGGGAATCTCAAGTAGGAGAAGAGAAGTTATATTTCCTCTAGATTTTGCTCTGCTGCTAGAATACGGTGTCCATTCTGTGTGTGCACAAATCAAGAAGGATGTTGACAAAGTGGAGAGGGTTCAGAAAAGAGCCAGGAGAATGATCAAAGGATTGGAAACCTGCCTTCCAGTGATCGACTCAAGGCGCTCAATTTAACAAAGAAAAGGGTAAGAGGTGACTTGATTCCTGTCTGTAAGTACCTTCCTGGGGAACAAACACGTGATCAGACGCTCCTCAGTCTAGCCGAGAAAGGTCTAAGCTGATGCTGTGGTAAGAGGCTGAAGCTAAGGAAGGCCAGGTGGAAATAAGGAGTCCATTTTTAACAATGAGGGCTGCTTGTTAGTTGCTGTTCTCCTTCCCTGGGCGGGGTGAGGCCACTGCGCACGCCCGCCCCCTCCCCATGCCAGGAATTGGCTGGCCGCACACTTGGACCTGGCAAAAGCTACTGAACTTCTCTTTGGTCACGGGGGGACAGAGGGGAACTGCCCACCAGCAGGGCCTCCACCTGGTAAACTGGCTCTGCCTGCCCCCCAGGATGGGAACAGGTGGAGGCTGCAGGTCAGATCAGCGGGGCAGCGGCAGAGCTTCTGGGCCATACGCCTGGGCCGGGCGTGTAGCATAGGGTGGGTGATGGGGAGCTCCTTGAAATGCAGCTGGCTCCGAATGGGAACCTCTGTGTCTTTTCCTTCGGCCCCAGGCGCTGCTCTAAAGAGAGCCGGGGCGGGGAGCCCTGTGCCCCAAAACCCATCCCCGCTTGGCTCCTGTCTCTGCCATGCGTCTGCGACTGGGCATAGACCGTGCAGCTGGGTCGGCCGCCAGGGCCCCCCACCAGCCTGGCCAGCGCCCTTGGGCACCTATGGGCACAGCTGGGGACATATGATTGACAACAGCGCCACCTGCTGCCGAGAGGGGGATGCTGCAGTGTCCTGCCCCCAGGCCGTTCCTCCGCTGGGTCCCTAACTTTCAGCTTTGGTGCCTTCACCTCCCTGGCACAGACTGCGGGGGGGCAGTGGCCAAGGGGCAAGCTGGAGCCGGAAATCCTAATGAGCCAGGGCTGCTGAGCTCTTCCCCAGAGGATGCCAGTCAATATGGCATGGTGCCGGGGTGGTTACTGGGTACAGCTGGCACACGCAGGAATTATGTGGCTATCCAGACATGCCGGGGCCTTGCTGTGGTTCCCACAGCTCAGGCTTTGGCAGTGCCTGCAGAGCCCTAGCCAGGAACCAACGCCAGGGGAAGAACAAGGCCGGCTTCCTTCACCTGCTGGTTCAATTTTCAAACAAGCCCCTCGATGCTGGCTGCCCCTTACCCGGAAGATGATCCGCACAGACAGCCACAGCGCCACCTCCTGCTCCGCCAAACCCTGCCTGTAAACTCTCCGTTCCCAAGATCCCGGCAACAAAATCGAGATGGGGTAGGCTGCTGGTGTGAGCAGACCACAGCCAGTCCTGCTGCCCGTTATTGTCTTGTTCCCTTGTGCTCCCCTGTCTGGCTGCAACTGTTGTCTCTCGTCGTATACTTAGACAGGGCCTTCGGGTAGGGACTTACAGTCCTGGGGCTGTGTTTGTACAGCACTTAGCATGCTTGGGCCCTGGCCCATGAGTGGGACTTCCAGGTGCTCTGTGTCAGCCTGCTGTGTGGCCTCCTGCCCAACTCAGGGTGCTCGGATCATCTCTGCTCAGGAGTCTTCAGGTCTGGAATGGTAGTACAAGAGCAGCTATGGGTCAGGACTGAGGGGCATCAGCAGATGGAGGAGCAAGGGTGAGGGGGCGATGCCACAGGTCTGAGAGGCTTTGGCAGAGCTGGAAACGGGAACGTCAGCCTGCGCATAAGGCCTCGGCCTGAGGGCTCGGGCCTCAGTGCTCCGGGCTCTCCCAGTAACACCAGGCTGTGAGACCTCCCCATTTCCGATCAGGGGATCGCTGGCTAGGGCTGGGCATGTGGCCGGGGTCAAGAAGTCAATACCGCTCTGTTTCAAGACACTGCCCCATAGCCCGTCCCTGGGCGGCAGAGGGAAAGTGAATGAGCTGGGGGTGGGGATTGGATAGGAAGGAGCCCTGGACAGAGCCTTTCCCTGCCCGGCACGAATGGCTCTGACCACACTGGGCCATGGGCTTGCCGGGCTCCACAGCCTGGCGTTGCGATGGCAGGCGTCACCGGAGGGTGCTCTTACACCTGCCCTTCCAAGAGCTTTTTCTTAGCTCGTGAACAAGTTTTGATGGTTGGGGAGACAGGAGCGGTTGCTGTCAGTCCTGGATCATGCAAGGCAGCTTTGGAGCAGGCTGAGTAGGGGGGAGCGCGCTCGCTGCCAGGGGCTCTGCGTGGGGTCCACGTTGGCAGCATTGCTGCCTGGGAACCAGGCCCTGGGGGTGGGCTGAGATTCCTGGGGAAGGGTTGCCCCGCAGGCTGTGGGAGACCATCTCGCTGCAGGCTTGTCAATAAAACGCACTGCACGGACGCAGACTCCCCATCACTGATTCGTGCTTGGCTGGGACGCTGCCCTGCAAGGCCGGGATATCTGCTACTGTGGCGTCAGCAGTGACTCCAGCCCAAAGCAGTCAGACGGGCCTGAGAACTGAAACGCACACACGTCTAAAGGGGTAGCTCTGTCGGAGCCCCAGAGACGGGCCCTCTTCTGGCTCTGAGGGGTATGGTTTCCTCCGCTCACATGCCCATCCTCGGGCGAGCTCTCCTCACGATAGCAGTGAGCGTTCGTCCAGCTATTGACGCTCACACGGGCGTGAGTATGTGCAAGCGAGCAGCCGGCTCGCTTGCCCCCTTCGCTTGTAGTGTCAACAAAGCCTGTGCCTACTCCCTTTGTGCTTCAGCCAAGGAGGCTGCTGGCTCCAGTGGATGCCCATAGCGTGGGCTTTCTGGGTTAACAGGGGAATTGCCCTGGATTGGGATCTGGGGGCCCATTCTGCTCCTGGGATCCTCGTGGAGTCTCCATGTGGCCCACCCCAGCTAGTGCCACCCTCTCTGTGCAGAGCTCCCACAGTCAGTGGGATAAAGCACGGTGCTTCCAGGCTGTCACTGTGCCATCGGTTCCCTGAAGAGCAGTAGCAAAAGGTAGGCATCTCCCTCAGCTGGGGAGCTGTTATTTCCCCCAGCTCAGCACCCCAGCGGTGCGCTTCCATCCACACCCCTCTCCTGGCCGGGCACTGAGCAAGCCAGACAGCTGCATCGCGTGCCCTAGTGAGCTGGAGACAGAGCCGGGGGTCACGTGCATGTCACAGCCTCTCCACCCCCCTCACAGATGTGCAGGGAGGGAGCAAGGAGAGTCTGCTCCGCAAAGGCAGAGCAGAGATCTCTGAGCTGCTGGGCCCCATAGCCCCAGAGATGGGCCAAGGATGCTGCAGGGTCAAAAGCACAGGAAAGTGCAAGAATCCACATGGGCTTCTGCCTCCAGCCCATGGTTAGCAGGGGACAGCCTAGCCCGTGGGTCAGGCCCAGAGCGACCATGCCAAGGGGATCTCAGGAGTCTGGGTAGCTTCAGCGCTGCCTCCCTGGA
The DNA here is from genome assembly GCA_007922155.1 of Mesoclemmys tuberculata. Classification (NCBI taxonomy): domain Eukaryota; kingdom Metazoa; phylum Chordata; order Testudines; family Chelidae; genus Mesoclemmys; species Mesoclemmys tuberculata. Next base: position 10,232,046 of record ML675621.1, read on the forward strand.
AAAGGGAGACTTGAGCCAGGACGAATCCCTGCTCGCCTGATCTAAGGAAGAGCCCGTGTCATGGAGTGATTCCCGACTTCTCACCCAGGGCTGCTCTGCTGACTGCAGCCTTGTTGAGACCATGGGACGGGCTCAGAAACCAACCCAACACAAGGGTGTAGAGTCCTCAGATCCCCTTAACGCGTGTGCCACAGTCCCTGCAGTGCTACGCAATCTCCTCCCAGTCAGTACGGGCAATGAACGCGCGGGCGCGCGCACACACATGATCCTAGCCAGCAGAGGGGAGCAGACACACATGCACACACACTAATGCAGACTGAGGTGTCTAATCAATATTTCTGTCCTGAATCTGGGCAAAATCTGACAATGCAGTCGCCTCATATGGAAATGAGATCACACTTTCCCTTTCATTAGTGTCTCAGGAGGATATTAAATAGCAGCGACTAAGCTGTACATTTTTTAATCGGGATGCAGATAAGTTTCATTCAGGCATTTTTCAAAAGCGCTGGACTGTTAACATTGATTTTCAATCAGTCTTGAAACATGGGAAATTCTAGACTTTCTAGGTGTGAGCCTGACATCAATCCCAGGTAAGAAAATGGAGTGGGCCGATAGGGGACTCAATTAATGAAGAATGAAAGGAGGGGAATGTAATTAATGCAAATCAACATGGTCTTATGGAAAATAGATGCTGTCAAACTAACTTGATATCTTTTCTTGATGAGATTACAAGTTTGATTAATATAGGTAAAAGTGATGATGTCATACACTTAGACTTCTGTAAGGAGTTTCACTTGGTACCACATGACATATTGATTAAAAAACTATAACAATATGAAATTAAGGTGGCACACGTTAACTGAATTAAAAGTTGGTTAATTGTTAGGGTTCAAAATATTGTTCTAAATGGGGCACCAGCAAGTGAGGGTGTTTGTAGTGGGTTCCCACAGGGATTTGTTCTTGGCCCTATGCTATTTAACATTTTTATCACGGATTTGGAAGAACACCTAAAATCATCACTGATAAAGTTGAAAAATTACACACAACTTGGGGGGTGGTCAATACTGAAGAGGACAAGCCAATGATACAGAGCAACCTGGCTCTCTTGGAAAGATGGGCACCAGCAAACAATATGCATTTTAATATGGCTAACGGTAAATGTATACATCTGGGAAGAAAGAACGTGATTATGTGATGGAGGGACTCTATTCTGGGAAGTAGGGACTGAAAAACATAGGAGGATTATGGCAATTGTAGGTGTTTGGTCATGACCTTTTCTTAGCACTTTGTTTAAATAGCTTGAATCTATGCAAATATGCTACTTGGCTGGCTTCTCAATGGCTGCCATGCTTCTTAGCCAACTGAGGGACTCTGATATTAGCAATTATGTCTTATTTTTCATTTACTTTATTGCTCCAATTATTTTTTCTCTTAATGCAATGGATACTCCACCAGGCAGATGCTGTCCTGACTGAATACTTTCCAAGGGTAACATACCTGGACAACATCCCAGTCCTCCAAATACATCCTGGTAATCTTTGCTGCAGAGATGTCACAGCGCATTGTCTGCTCTGGGTATGTTTTCTGCTTTACTTGGATGGCTAGCACAGGGATCATTTATCCCAAGTTTAGTGTTAGTGGGTTAGTGAATTCACTTGTTTTAGCTGAAAGCCGTGGCTTCTGTGTTTGCACTACCTGACTTTTCAGCCTGTTATCTTTTTCCTTGATCCTCTGCTTGTAATTTACATTGTCTCAGTGGTATATGACCATATCATCATATAATTTTAATGTGGCTTTGCTCGGTTGCAATTTCACTATCTTTTCTTGCGTAATGCAGACAGAGGAAGTCTTCATAGCATGCACACTCACTGATGCTCCACTGTCTATCTGGCATTCCATTTCCTACTTTTTGTGTTCTGCTGCCTTGTCTTTGCATCTGGTGCTAGTCTGAACTTTACAAACCATTTATTTTTGCTCTTTTGCACTTTATTGCTATCATACACGTGCAAAATTTCAGCCTCCGAGTCACTGCTTGCTTCCTCTATATGGTGCACTTTTTCTTTGCTTTTGTTTGCAAGCTTTGACTTTGTTTGTCTGGCCCATATTTATAGTCACAGATTCCAAGGCCAGAAGAGACCATTGTGATCATGTAGTATGACCTCCCTCATAGCACAGGCCAGAGAACTTCATTCACAATAATTCCTAAAGCAGATATTTTAGAGAAACAAACATCCAAGCATGATTTTATAATGGTCAGTGATGGATAATCCACCATGACCCTTGGAAAACTGTTTCAATGATTCATTTATGTTAAAAAGTATGCCTTATTTCCCATCTGAATTTGTCTAACTTCGACTTCCAGCCATTGGATCATGTTATAACTTTCTCTGCAAGATGGAAGAGCCTGTTATCAAATATTTGTGCCCCTTGTCGGTACAAAAGCAAAATATTCTCAGGGCAAGAAAAGCAGCTACCTCACCACATCCTGGACACCAGCAGGTAGACACAGATGCCGAGAAAACTGCCAGGGCTCAATCCTGCAGAAGAAGACTATCAAAGCTGCCAGCCAGATGTAGAGACAGAACTCGCAGGGACTGACATCACAGCCAATGACGTTCTGGTGCACGGACGCAGAGACAGCATGGCGGAAGCTGCGGCAGATCACGACCACAGCCTCATCTGTCTGCTAGAAAGACTAAACGTGAATAAAAACATGATTAAATTGCGGCTGACTGCAGGCCCTCACTAACTTCCCCAGGCTACAATCTGCCCGTCCTCCCGCCGGTAAAAGCCATAGAGCAGATGCCCACATCTAAAGCTATTGAATCGGTTCAAGCTATTAGGGTTTGTAAACTCTCCGACGCCGTCTCTTCCAAGCCTCTCAGATGTGGACAAAGATGCATTTTGGAAGTGGCCATCACACATATCAAGGAGTTTGTGACAACTATCTCATCCCAAAATACTACAGCGTGAAGGAAGAGGTAGCCAGACAATGTGGTGCCAGTGAGATGGGACTAGGACATCACACGGACAAGGGGAAAGCTGGTAGTTTTGGCATCAAGTCACTATCACCCACAGACCAAAGATAAGCCCAGAGTGAAAAGGACTGTCTTGCACTAGTCTTTGCAAAACATCTTCAGTGCATGCTATGGAAACTGCAACGTCTCAACTCAGATGGACTCTTCAAGGAAGGGTGTGAGATATACACAGCTGGCTGCCTCTCCAGAGCAGCCTTTCAGTATGGAAATACGGCAACTGAACAGGAGCTCTTCAACCTGCTAGAAATACAGAGAACACAGAAGGACAGAGAGAGCATCAACCAAGCTAGTTATGTGCCAGCTTCAAGGCAGGGGCTGGAAAGAATCCAAGAACAAATCTACAAGACAAGGGTTTACCAGTGCTCACATCCATCATTCTGTCATGTTGGCCAGACACTGGGAGAGGAGCCAGACCTGCCTCTCAAGAATAGTAGCACCGTGAAGGGGAGCTGAGGGGCCAAGATAGCAGCATATATAAAAGCAGTCAGATCACAATACCCAGATCACTCAGAACAGATCCTCCTTCAGGAACACGTCGGCGCCATTCTGGCACAGAAGACTGTATCTGGAAAGGCAGAGATGCCGTATACTGGCCAAACATGCTATCTGAGGCCTGCTAAGCAGGTATGGTACCTGTGGGGTAATGCGGGCCAGACACCCAAAAGAGACCATAACATTCAAACCATTCCCAGCAGACCTTGGAGCAAAATAGGAACAAACCTTTTTCCTCGCAAACAACACAGACTCTCCCCATCTTGTAGATGACGAGTCAGGCTTCTGGGAACTAGACAAACAGCCAAATGCTACTGCAGCAGCTTCTGTAGACAGAGCCATGGTGGGTGTTTGTGTGTGACCGTGTGAGCTGTGGGGGTGTGCATCATGGGGGGTGGTTGTGTGTGACTGTGCGAGCTGTGGGGGTGTGCATCATGGGGGGTGGTTGTGTGACAGTAAGAGTTGTGAAGGAGCTGAGCATGCCTGGCAGACGTTTTGAGATGTATGAGGTGGAGGGTTATGGTATGTAGGGTGGTGTGTAATTGTGTGGGCTGGGGGGGGGTTGGTGTGTGTGTGTGTGTGTGTGTGTGTGTGTGTGTGTGTGTGTGTGTGGTGGAGGGTTGCGGTTTTTGTGGTGTGTGATAGCGAGGTGTGGGGTTGTTGCCATGGGTGTGGTGTGTGACTGAGCTGTGGGGGGCGGTGGTTGTGTGTATGGTGGAGAGCTTGAGTTGTGTGACTGTGTGAGCTACATGGTGCATGTTTGTGGTACGTGAACATGGAGAGGTGGTGTGAGTGTGTGTGGTGGCTGTGTTTGCAATGCATGTGTGGTGCGTGGGTGTTCGCCTTGGGCTCCCAGCATTGTTTCTCGCTTCCTCGCCCTGCCAAGGCTGGGGCAGGCAGAAGGCCGATGAAAAGGGGCGGGAGTGCGAAGGGACGGCTCTGGGCCCACTGTGCTGCTGCCGAGAGCTCACTCAGCCTCCGTTCCCACGACCTGCTGCACTTCCTGTTGCTTGCTGGCCTTGCCAGGCCTTTGGGAAAGGCTTGCGGAAGTGCTGGGGGAGAAGTGGGGGGAGTGTTTCTATCCATTTGGAACAAGCACAACAACAGCGTCAAAGAGCCGGGTCCGGAGTGGGAAAAGCCTGTGTGCGGAGTTCTCTCCGGCCAGCTGCGGCACCGTTTGCCGTGCAGCGGCGGCTGGGATGAGGGCCAAGACATCTGGAGGCAGGTTCCGTTCGCAGCCCCCCTGATTGTTCTGCTGCTAATGCACACAGGGCAAAAACGCCCCAGGCAGAGCCTGGCCATGGCTGCGGGCCCTGCTGAGGTTGCCAGGGATCCCAGAGTCCTGCACCTTCCGGCGGTCTCTGTAATGCACGAGCCAAGGTGAGTCTTCGAAGGAGTCTCCGAGAAACTCTCACTGCACATTTGCTGCCCCTGCCAACTAACGCGCAGGCAGAATTTACATGCAGCACCATGCCCTGGTGACAGCAGGTGCTGCGCCACTTTCCCCAGCCCTGCACCCATTTACCAAGGGCTGTGGTGGATTCTCTCAGACACTGACAGGATTGGATGGTTTTCTAAAAGATCTGCCCTCAGAATGATGGTGGGGGCAGTCCTCCGGCCCCTGCTGTGCAGGAGGTCAGACGAGGGGATCCCAGCAGTCCCATCTGGGCCTTGGAATCTATGAATCTATCCCCCCATTTTACAGATGGAGAAATCAAGCCAGTGGTGAAGTGCCTGGTTGCCAGCCCAGCTGAGAGGCCCAGGACTGAATGAGCCAAGGGGGCTGAATTCACCTCTCCTGTGGCATAGTGCCATGTCGTGGCCCTTGCCAGTGTCCAGCAGGCAGGACACATTGGCACTACAGCACACTGGGGCGGCTGGGCCCTGGACATGGCCCTTCAGCACCTTGTGCCAGTGCAGAATCCACAGGGAACGGGGAGAGCAAGCTCCTCCCGATGCAGGCCCGGCCACAGTATCCCTGACACAGCCTCCCTGCTCTGGTATTGCCTGGCTGTGCCCCTTTCCGGGAAGGCCCAGGCCTGCCGCTCGGAGCAGCGGGGAGAGTTCATGGCTGTCACACACGATGTCATGCTGAAAAAGCTTGTCAGGCAAAATGTCTCCCCGCGGGGGCACATCCGGAGAGGGCAAGCCTGTAACACCCGGGTGCTTGCCTTGCAGCCTCCGTGTCATTGGCTGTTGGGGTGTCAGTTGCTGAGAGACAGGCTCGGTTGTATCCCTCCAGAAGTGGTAGACAGTGTTGGGGCCATGCAGCTATTAGAAATAATCTGCGGGAAGGCTAGGCTGAGCTGAAGTTTCTCTGTGTCCGGGCCGAGCATTCACTGGCTCGGAACAGCTGCTATAACATTTTGCTTTGCAAACCACCACCCAGGCCAGGATCCCAAAGTCTTTTACGGAGCCTAACACAGCCTCACAATGCGCTGGGCTGGGGTCCGAGGCCACCGAATGGCTTCACCACAGCATGCTTGTGAGGGGGTGTTTCCCCCACACTCCTCCAGAAAGGGTTAATGCAGCATGAGAAGGGGGCTAATTAACCCAACAAGCCACAGCTGAGGGGAATCCAGGTGGCCAAGTAATCCCCCAAGGGATGGAGGGACTCCAGCTGCCAAGGAAGGAGTTGGGCTGGGGCTATAAAGACAGGAAATTGGAAGCAGAAGGGGCTGCTGGGAAAATCTGCAGTCACTGCTTGGGAAAAGGGAATCCTGGGGCATGCGATTTGAGTCTTTTGGGGAGACTGCCGCCGGGGGCCTGATCGGGATGCAAACTGATGACTTCTGGCATCCTAGAGAAAGGGAGGAGTGTTTGGGTTGGTGAAGCCAGGACAGGACGCAGGGAAAGGCCATGAGCTCTAGGAGGGAACAGATCTTGACTGCTGGCTGGAGGGTCCCTGGACCAGAACCCAGAGTGAAGGTGGGCCTGGGTTCCCCTGCCAGCCATTCCCATGAATGGGAAGACTGCCTGGGACTGCTGGCAAAGAAAGACTTGCCATCCCTGGAAGAGGAAACCATTTGGTGACCTGCTCGGACGGCCCAGTCACGGAGAGACAGCAGCAGCTCCTGGAGTGAGAGAAGGGCTGCAGACCCACAGAGAGATGGAGGATGCTGTGTAACTGCAGGAAGGGCTGTCAACCTCATGAGCTATTCCCTGGAGTGACCAGCAGGACATGCCAGTCTAAGGTGAGTGAAGGTCCCGTCACAATCTGGCACACGATGACCTCTTGGAGTATCATAGCCTCCTCAGGGACTGAACATGGATCCTCCTGCTCTCCAAGTACGGATTCCTGCTATGGAAGCTGAAGGAGAATCTCCATTCAGCACTAGCTATATGGAGCTTATGACACACTGATTCTGATTCTGTCTGGCGAAGGGCAGAGGTAAACATATGTGCCAGCCAGTTCATTGCTTACCCCGCTAGTTAGACAAAGCTTCTCAACTGTCTGCAGGTCACAGGAATTCAGATCTCACTTCTGATGCTGCTGTAACAAATCCATGGTGCACTGGGGACGCTGTGGTTATTGCTGACACCATGTCATGTGTAACTTCACAGCCCAGGCTGTTCGAGCTAGTTGCAGCTAGCAAGATAGGGCCTTTGACATACTGCGGATCAGTTCTGACTGTGACCGGCAGGCGTGCTGGTGCACTGCAGCCTGGCCAGTTCATTCCCATTTTACAGATGGGGAACTGAGACACAGAGCAACACAGTGATGGGCTCCCAGGTCACGTGGGAAATGTGAGCTAAGCATACAACTTAAGTCTAGCTAACGAAGGCTGCTGTGTGTCAGGGGGACTGCAGAGGGCTCAGGAGACCCTAGTGGAACACATTTAAATGGCATTTGCTTTTATTTAGGCTGGGGGAGGGGAACAAGGAGAGGTTCATTGCCCTGCCAGACTACCAAAGGGTTGAATTCTGCACCACAATTTGGGGATGGGGGGGGGGAACAGATGAATCATGAATTCACAACCCAGATTGCACAGAAACCAGAACAGCCCTGGAATGTGCTCCCAAGACATGGCGGGAATACCTGGTACAGCTGCTCTGTTTGAGACAGGCCCTGCTATTAGAAATGGTATGTGGGGCATACTGACCAGGGCTCACCAAAACAAGAAGACACTCTCTGCGGAAGAGAATAGTGCAGCTTGGCTATAGATACAAGGCACCTGGGAGAAGAGTTGGAAGGCAATGATATAAATGAGGAAAGATTGAACGTTGCTCAAGAGATGCTCCGTCTCGTCCAAGCTGATGGTAGCCTGCGTCTGCACTGGGCCCGAGGGCTGTCCCCACGCTCCTCCTTTGCACAGCCCTTGTGATCAGTCCTCCATCAGTTACCACAGTTGTGGGGCTGTCATGGCACGTTGTTGGCACTGGTTGTGCCAGAGGAATGTTTGTTTCTTTGATCTCCACAGCTGCCTCTCTCTCTGAGCCGCTTGACTATAGTGGTAGCAAGGACAGATAACAGGGTCTCTTAGGTGTGTCTAGATTTATTTATTCGACAGGCCATTTCAAATGGTGGGTTGTGGGGTTTTTGTTTGTTTTTTATGTGGTTGTGCTGTACCTTCTTAGCCAATAGTTTATGGACAGTGCTTCCGAAATCCACTCTCTGGTTTCCCTCTCTAGCCAGGAGGGCTTTCCTTTTGGGTCACCGTCGGCTGTGGAAGGCTGTTGTAAGGGGAGGCGGTGTGGCTAAGACGCTGAAATTTACCACCTGTAATGTACCCTCTCAGTGGGGAATCAGATGAGCTGGGAACAAATCAGTCCCAGCTCAGGCAGTGACTGACGTGCCAGGGCTGGGGTGACCAGGGATTTGCTTGTGAAGACACAAACTGGGAAGACCCCTCTTCCTCCTCCTCCTCCCCCCTCCCACCCCCAGTGCACAGTGGGTTTTTGTGGGGGCAGGAGGGAAGGCTGAGCTGCTTGTGTTCTCCTTACAGGGTCTGGGCTCCTTCTCCTGTGTCCCAGAGCATGGATGTGGCACCCCAGGGCTCCCCAAGAAGACGGCAAAGAGGGCAGAGGGGACAAGGTGCAGGTAAAATGTCTCTTTAACCCCCCACCCCCAGGCTGCGTGGGCTAGGTACTCTGCTGCACTGCATGGCTGGGATACAGCACCCTGATCGTGAAGCCAGCCCTGGACCAGTTGCCTCTGGCCCCCAGCGGGCCATCTGCCATGTGGACCTGCCAGAGGCAAGAGTGCTGCTGCCCCCCCCTGGCATTCCCCATACGCCAGGAGCTGCAGGGCCCAGGCTCTGAAAGAGGTGCTGTTCGCAGCCTGTCCTTAGGGATCTTGGAAGCAAAGTGACCACAGACTTCGTTACAATAAATAGGGACACTAAGTGCTAAATGTGGTGCAGTAAAAAACAGCAGCAGGCAAAGCTGGGGGCGGGGGGCATTGATGCCTGGAGCCACCTGCTGAAACCATATGTCCCAGTGGGGAGCATGGAGTCAGCAGGGCTTTCCACATCTCTGGCTGGGACCAAATCTGTGTGAGCCGTTCTTAGCAGAGGCTGCTTTCCTCTAAGTCCGTGTGGGCCCCGGAGAGAAACCGGCAGAGAACCGTATCTTAGGACAGGGCAGAGGCGCCTAGCTGTCTGCCTGTAGTTTGGCCCTACCACGGCTCAGAGACACAGGGCGCTTGTACATATGGTAACAAGTGACATGGGGACAGCACCCTGGCTCTGTCTCAGATTTCTCACCCTGCAAGGCTCCAGATTTCAGCTGCTGCTCAGCCAAAGGGGTAACTGGCCATGCTGGCCACCCCAACCCTCTGCCAGTTCTCCGTCGAGCCCCACCACGGGGTGAACCCCCAGCTGTGGACCGAGACTGGCTAGCAGGCCCTTTTTGAGTTGCAAAGGGGCTATGTCACAAGAGACAAGCAGGTCTTCTTTTTAGTAGCATGGTCCATTGGTGGCACTGCACAGCCCAGGGCACTGCAATGGGAACCCCTGGCTTTTGGAAGGTAGCTGCATGTTTGGGAGTAGCTGCAGTTATTTCTGAGTGTTGCTGATTCTTCTGGTAGGGGGTGTTCTCCAGATCCCTGCTCACACATCACCACTGCAGCCAGCGTCCCTCCTTCTCCAATTAACTTGGTTGCTAAGTGAAGCTAGGCTAGTGGGTGAGCACCCTTGCAAACTGAGCGTTCCTGATGGACAGAGCCTGTACCTGGGAGCCACATTCCTGAATGCTGTAACGACTTGTTTTCTGTCTTCCCTGTGGGATCCTTGTTTAGTTTTTCCATTACGCCAGTTTTGGCTATGCCATGAGATCATGGTTGGAAGGTTTTCCAGTTATCTTAGTAATCTCCTAGCAGCCACTGAAGGGTGGGCCAGCCCAAAGCTTGGAGCCTGGCATGCAGCAGGGACACAAGAACATAACCATGTGATGGGCTGTTCACCCCACGTTTGTCTAGAAGGGGGTGATGAGGCTGAGATGGGGCCAATTAACAGGATAGGCCCCTGCTGAGGGGAATTAGGTGGCCTGCGTAGATGAAGATGGAGCCCAGCTGAGAAGAAACAGACACAGCCAGGACAAAGCCTGGCAGCTGGCAGCAAAAGGGGGCTGCAGTAAGGGACATTAGAGAGGGAAGGAAGAAAGAAAAGCCAGGGGAGAGGGTGTAGGAAAAAGCTCAGGGAAACGGCAACTGGCTGCAGATTAGAGGGCCCCTGACCTTGAACTCAGAGTACAGCATAGACCTGGGATCCCCTACCAGCCACTGGGCACAGGTGAGGCAGTGGATTTGAAAGCTGCCTGGGATGGTTCATTCGTCAAAGGGGAAAGTACCTAGTGATCAGGCCTGAGGGCCAAGCCGTGAAGCGAGAGTGCTGTGGGTCACACACGGGGTCAGCAGGGTGCACAAATGAGTGACAGAAGGTGTCATATCTAGAAGAAGCTTATTCCCAGAGCAGCCAGGAGGAAGTGCCCTAGCAGTGAGAGTACCCCATGACAAACTGCCATACTGGGTCAAACCAATGGTCCGTCTGGCCAAGTATCCTGTTTTGCTGGTGCCAGGAGCATTAGAGGAAATGAACAGAACCAGGCAATTTCAAGTGATCCATCTCCTATTGTCCAATCCTATCTTCTGGCATTTGGAGAGTTAGGGAAACCCAGAGCATGGGGTTGCATCCCCGACTGCCTTGGCTAATAGCCATTGATGGACCTATCCTCTAGGAACTTAGCTAACACTTTTTTTTTAACCCAGTTATGCTTTTGTTCTTCACAACATCCCCTGGCAACAAGTTTCACAGGTTGACTGTGCATTGTGTGAAGTACTTCCCTTTGTTTGTTTAAAACCTGCCGCCTTTTAATTTCATTGGTTGGTGTGTTGAAGAAGTAAATAACGCTTCCTTATGCACTTTCTCCACACCATTCGTGATTTTATAGACATCTATCCTAGTCATCTCTTTTCCAAGATGAACAGGCCCAATCTATTTAATCTCCTCTTTTTTAGGCTCTTTTCTGTGCTTTTTCCAATTCTAATAACTCTTCTTTTTTTGAGATGAGATGACAGGAACTGCACACATTATTCAATATTTGGGCATTATATTTTCTGTTTTATTATCTATCCTTTTCCTAATGGTGTCTAACATTCTTTTTTGACTGCTGCACATTGAGCAGATGTTTTCAGAGAACTATCCACGACTTCAAGATTTCTTTCATGAATGGTAACAGTTCATTTTAGACCATCATTTTGTATGTCCAGGTAGGATTATTTTTTCCTATGCATTATTTTGCATTTAACAATGAGCTTCGTCTGCCATTTTGTTGCCCAGTCACCCAGTTTTGTGAGATCCCTTTGTAACACTTTGCAGTCAATTAAGTTCAAAGCTAGCTTGAATCATTTTGGAGTGTCTGCAAACTTTGCCACCTCACTGTTAACCCCTTTTTCAGATCATTAATGAGTGTGTTGAAAAGCACTGGTCCCAGGACGGATACTTGTGGGACCCCACTATTTATCTCTGTCCATTATAACTAGTTATTGCACCCTTTGTTTCCTATCTTAGAACCAGTTACTTATCTCATGACAGCTTGCTTTGCTTAAGAGCCTTTCGTGAAGGACCTTGTCAAAGGCTTTCTGAAAGCCTTCGTATCTATATCGATTAGATCACTCTTGTCCAAACACCCTCAAAGAATTCTCCTAGATTGAGGCCTGCTTTCCCATCACAAAAGATGTTTCTCCAACAAATGGTGTTAATCTGTGTCTGACAATTCTGTTCTTTACTATAGTTTTCGAACAATTTGCCCGGTCCTGAGGTTAGGCTTGAATCACTAAAAGCCATATCCACCCTTGCTCATGTTCAGTCATATCTTACTCCACGGGTGGTCCCACTGATTTCAGTGGGATAAAATGTTAGTCAGTGTAAGTGAGGGTGTTGACACCTGGCCCCTGGTGTCTTCAAGGAAATTTCAGTGGGGTTACACAGAATCATGAAAAAAAAATGAGTTGGTTTTTCAAATCATTTTGGCATGGAATAAAGTCCTGTACATCTGCATATGTCCACCTTACAATATTGGATGAAATATCCTGACTTTCCACTCCCCCTCTAGCATATTCCTGGGCTTAAATGACAATGCAGAGCTTTAATTTTGTTACTCATATTAAGTACCACTGGTACAGAGAGTAAAATAATGTCCCTTCTTTATACAGCAGAAACTATTCCATCTCTCTTGCCATCCTTCCTGCATTCCTTCTCTGCCAACATCTGATTCTAGGCTTCTCAGGCATTTTTTATTAATTCCGCCTCGCTCAGAGCTCAATATAGATTGAAACAAGACTTTTGTTACCTCTTCAAGACAGACGCCAGAGCAAGCAACTGTCTGCCCCGCTTTCCTGCCTTGGGGCTTCCTTACAACATATATGATTTGATGCTCTCTTTCTATCACCTCCAAAGGTCCTTCCCAACGGGCTTGCGTTTTTTTTTTTTCCTCACTGGAATCAGCACTAGTGCCAAATCTCCGAAGTCAAATGGTCTTTCATCAGCAGGCTGGTCATAGCAAGCCTCCTGTAGCCCCTGACTTTTTTTGGGGTTCTGCTCCATGAATTGCATCATTGCCTGTACGTTCTCTTCAAAACAAGTGACATCCTCTCTCACAGGCTGTCCTGTCGCCTCTTCTGTACTGCCCTCCAAGAGCCTCAGATCCAATCTAGGGGTCTCCGAGCCTTCTTCCCCACAGCAGCGTAAAGGGAGCAAAGCCAGTAGATTGTTGGGGGACACCTCAATTTGCATATAGCAAATAAGGGAGTAACACATCCCAGTCATTCCCACGCCTGGTGACCTTAGCATAGCTTTTAAAGTTCCATCAAATCTTTTCGCTAGCCCATTAGTTTGTGAGTGATAAGAAGCAGCCATTCTATGGCTCGCTCCACATAATTCCCAGCACTTCTTAAAGACTACACAGATGAAATCTGCACCATGGCCTGTCAAGATTTCTCTGAGAACCTACTCGGCTAAAAATGGTAAACAAGACACTAGCCATTTCAGCTTCAATATTAGACATGGCTTGTGGCTTCAAGATAGCTGGTGGCAGACGCCACCACCGTGTGTGTGTGTGAGAGAGAGAGATATCTTTCCTTTCCTGGAAGGTTCAGTAAGAGATCTGACAATATCTACAGACACTCTGGCAAACACCTCTTTAATTATGGGCAAAGGCGCTTTGCAAGGTCCCTTTAATCTTGCAAAGCTCACCAGGACACTTTTTCCCTGCAGGAGCCTCTCTGAACATCAAACTTCTACCAAATGAAATCTTTTTTTTTTCTTCCCCAAGTAGGGTATTATTCTGAGCTGCAACCCTCTCCTGATCCAGAGAAGAGTCAGTTTGTTGAGCAGTCACAACCTCCTTTTGACTTTTCCTCTGCTCCTTTCACTTAAGTTCAAAGCAGACTCGAGCACAACAGAAAAATGTTCTAATTCCTCCTCTGAAGACAAGCTGCTACTCTCAACAGACAAAGGGCTGAGGGCATTTCCCTCCCCTTCACAGCTTTCCTTGCTGACCACGGACAGAGCAGGAGAATCCGATCCGTACTCTCTGGGTCCGGGTTATAACATAAACATGCTTAGACATGGCTAAAACGTTACTACCTATTAAAATATCAGCAGGCAGCAAATTTCTGTTGCTTACGATAACATCACCCTTAAAATCCTCCCCCTCAAGGTGGACTTTAGCCAGGAGCACAGTCAGAGCAAATTCAACCGAATTGGAAGCTAAAATATTTAGACTTTTGCCAGGAAGTCTGTCCTCTTCCCTTACTAAACTCTCCTTCACCAAAATGACTTGGGTTGCCCTATCTCCACCTTGCATAGTCAAAGCCGTTCACTCTAGCACTCCAAATAAATACTTCACTACCTTCCCAGGATTCAGTCTTAATATAGTTTGAGGCTAGGCTTTTTCCTCTGCAGTTTCCTCTGGGATCACGGTGGGAGCATTAGCACTCACTGTGCGGGTTGTGGGTGTACATTGTGGGATGACCTTAACTTTTGGGCAATTTGGTTTTATTTGGCCAGGAGCTCCATAGTGATGGAGGACCACCTGCTTTCCCTTTTAGGGTATGAGGTTTTAAAATCTGGGCACCCTCAAGGTTTTTTAACGAAGTTGAGGTTAGATTTATTGCTAGACCCTTCCTTCCTTCCTCTTAACCAGAGGAACAAGGATTTTCCCTGGGTTTTGCGCCCCCAAAGCCCTTAACTCAATATATTCATCGGCAATTTCTGCTGCCTCAGACTGTGGCAGGTTGGGTGTTTTTTGTCACCGCTGGCTGCTTTTATCTTACCAGGGACTAGCCACAATTGTTCTTGGGCCACCAGATTAAACAGGTTTTCATAGTTGCCTTCAACACCCACCTCTATCATACATTTTTTTTCTAAAATGACACATTTATGCACATATTCCACATGAGTGATACTGTCGAACGCTTTAAGATTTTAATTTTCTATATTTCAGTTGACAGGAGTCAAGGGTGATCTTAAACTTTTCCTGTGCGTTTTCTTTAAATGTCTTATACACCTTAGCATCACCCTCCTCCACAGCATTTCTTTAAATGTCTTGTACACCTTAGCATCACCCTCCTCCACAGCATTCAAAACTTATCCGGCTTTTCCACTTGATCTGGTCAAGAGGATGGGCACCCACTTATCCTCTGGAATCTTACGGATCCCCCACAGTCTCTCGGAGGTGGGCAGGGGCTCTTCTATGCAGTCAATCTCTTGATAAACAGGGCCGGCGTTCGCCCACTCCCTGGTACTGTGCGGGAGGTTGGACTCTCTGCCTGAGTGCTACTTTTGCTGGTCCAGCACTCTGAGCTGCAGCGTGTGAATCCTGTCTCAGCCACTAGTTGCTCTATACGTCTTTGGTGGGCTTTCGCCTCCATTCCAGGGCTGGCTTTGACTGCTGCTATATGTTCTGTGCTTCTTCAGTAGGCTCCCTCCTCAGCCTCAGTTTCCCTGATCCACCACTATGCCATCATTTAATGGTCACATTCTCTCTGGGCCAGTTCTCCAGCAGTGTTCAAGGCTCTAGCATCCTTGGACGCCTGGTCATAGCTTAGGAGCAAAACTCTGGGCCTGATCTGAGGCTTTCCTCTTCAAAGATGATCTCCCTTGCAAGTGCAAATGCTTTTGCCCCAAGCCCCTCAGACAGCTGTGATTCCCTCGTTGTGACTAGTCTTCAACCCTTAAACTCTCAATAACAAATTTACATTTCTAACAGCACTGGGGTTATGATCTATAAACCCAGCTGACTCGTGGCACGTGAATTCTTCCAAGACTATGCCAATTGTCACGCTACCTGGAGCGGCTCACTATGAGTGCCTACCTCAGGGCAGACTGTCAGAAACAGGGCAGACATCCATAATGGGTGGTGTGTTCTATAATTAGATTTTACAAAGCCAGTAACAGATGTGAACATCTGGATCCCTAGACCAGTCTCACCATGGAGTCACAAACTCTTCAGTCTCTCTTGCCACCCAGGCAAACTGGATTTAGTGATAAATGGTCACTTACACCAAAAATCGCACCGTATTCAGGTTTCTTCTCGTCCCAAGAGACCAGTCACGTACCCCAAATCAACCTGTAGTCAATCTTGTAATAAACTATCTAAAGGTTTATTAACTAAGAAAGGAATGAGTTATTTACAGAGTAAACCAAGCAAACATACATACAAGTGAGTTGCTCTCGAACTCCTAAGAGTGACAGCGTTATAGTGATCTATCAATTCCAAGAGTCTCTCAGGGCAGACCGAGGAGGTAGCCCTGGAGATCTGTGGCTTCAGGGTGGTAGCTCTGGCCCTGTGAGAGTGCAAAGAGAGAGAAAAAATTTCATTTATTTCCTTCATTCAGCCTCCATATCCATAGGACGAGCTTCAGTGCACATAGCATTTCAAAGAGGCAGTAGGGCCATTAACCAGGTCTTTGTATTGCAATGTTCCTTGATGGCCCATCTGATTTTGATTGTTCTTTTGGATGGACGGATGTGGGGGAGGGAGGAACAGTTTTCCCACCTAGGTTCCCAAGTTGAGAGCAAACATTTTCAAAGTTATAAAGCAAAACTTATGTTATTATTTCCTTATAGCGTGGAACACAGACCTTACAAATAAGATGAATGCACGCAACAACTTACAAGCTAGAGAGTCAAAACATAAATACATTCTGGTAAGACTACTACCTATTTTGAGCAACACTAACAAATAAGTGAAGTGATCTGATATTCAGCTATGAGTTTGTAAACTTAGCTAACGCCTGCGGCCTTGGCAGGAGCTGGCATTCTGGCCTGCTGGCGTCACGGTGGCACTCCAAGAATTTGATATGTAAACTAAACGCATCAAGGGCAGAGAATGTGGTGATAGATGCTGTGTCCAGGCAAGAGAGCCCAGAGCAAATGCGTTCAGACTAGCCATTAGCTAGCCCTATGGCATCAAGGGCAGGGGCGAGGTGTGACAGACTTCCAGGCAGGTATATTACTCCAGTGTCCAACCATCTGCTCCTTTTGTATCAAAGGGGATCTGTGCCAAAAGCTAAGAACTAGCTGCTTGTTGTGGATACGGTGAGATGTTTGGACAAGAAATAGTTTGAGACGTGGAAAATGTAAAGGCTCGGCACCTGAGGCGAGGCGGGGTGTCGTGGGGTTTATGTACCCCACGCCAGCATGGCAGAGGGTAAGGAGCTGCTCTGGGCGGGAGGAGCCTCACCCCTCGACAGCAAATCATGCCAGGACCGGAGGAGGAGTTAAACAAAGGGAACTGGGCTGGCTAAGATGATGTGACATTTTCTCACTCATTTTGAGTCCCTTTATGCCCCCTATACTCCATTTCCTCAGTGAGAGAGAGACCTGCTCATGCTGAATTGGATGTCGGTTCCTGGGAATGCCACTCTTAGTACTTTTGGGATTGTCTGGCTGGTTAACTTTAGGTGTACCCCAAACCCCCTGAAAGAGCATCGCTGGATACTCACAAACTACCAAGTTTGCTGTCTCCAAAGAGACAGTACACACCCGAGCGTGTCTGCTTCAGCGGAGGATTCACACTTTACTTACTATAACATCCTTGCGGTGAACTTATGATAAAATCAAGACTAACTTTACTAATAAGGAACAGAGGTTTAAGTGCTATGGAGTAAGACTAGTGGAAACAGAATTGCTTACAAATAAACCCTGAGAGACGAAACAGAACGTTAGCAGGTCACAGGCCTTGGCTAAAGCAGTTGCTCACCCGCAAAGTCTGTCTGCAGAGCTTGCTGGGTTTCAGTCACAACCAGGATCCATAATGGTCACGAATCACTCCTCTCGGCCACGTACTCATCAGTGACGTGGATAACAAAATGTCTTTTTGCTTCTTACATTTCCCCAAAACTGATTGTTTGCACCCCAGAGACATGACACCCCTCCCCCCGGTGGTTTTAGTCTTCCCTGTCTTCCATGCTGATTTCGCATCCCCGCCTCCCCCCCATCAGCCTAGCTTTTCCTGTTGACTTGCGTTCAAATACAGCTCTCCCTGTGTTTTGGTTTATACAATGCGAGATGTGCACTGGAGACCTACGCACACAGGTAAATCAACATTCCTTTGTCTAGAACAAACTTCTTATCCACCCTGCCTGGTTACGTGGTTTAAATATATTTTTAGTAAATACATACTTAATTATTACCCGTACATGTCGCATGCAACACTTCTGACGACCGTTTGATATCAGCTTTCATTTGATGCTTCACACGATCTTCTTTACAGGCAAATACCATGACTGAGCTGCATCAGGTGTAGTGAGTTTGTCAGGCCTGATGGGCGTTGCTGAGACGGAGCAGTGACCCACCCATGGGTCTCTGTGTCGTAGAAGGGGGAACTGAGGCTTGTACTGGAGCTGCAGAGAACTCTGAAGGGGATTGTCATGCTTCTGAGGGCTCAGAAGTAAAAGAGGCAGCGTCATGACTAAAGCGAGCGCCAGGTTTTCTTCTCCATCATACTTTTATGTAACCTTGGTTGCTGATGTGGACTGTTTTGTTTTCTTCATCTGGGACTCAAAGGGGAAGAAACTTCCCAGGCAAGGCCTCCTGGCTGTTAAGTGCCAACTAGCTAGAGGAACACATCCCACAGCACCTGCTGGGTTGAGGATAAAAAGCTTGCAAACACCACGTATCTCTTAAATGAGGGTGCATGGCCAAGATTCATGACAGGGGGTCTCAGGGACAACTCTATCAATGTTGAGAATAATGGCCATCGGTGAAGACAGGACTTGGTTTACCACCTGAGCCAGGGGGAGACTGGGGCATTTATGAAGACCAATAAACCCCAGAAGAGGTCTTGGAAGAGTTGGGGCCCCCGGCCTACGAAACAATAGACTGTAGTTCTATTGTAGTTCTGTAAGAGCAGAAGAAAGGGTGCAAGACAAAAAACTCTGCGAGGGGGAGTCCTAAAAGGTGGATCCCAGTTCTTTAAACTGGACAATGCTGCAGGGGCTAACCTGCAGAAGAGAGAGACCGTATTAGCCAGGAAAGGAACTTAGTAAGTGTAGGCTCTGAGTTGTGTGTTATGTTTTTCGTTTACCTGCAACCTTCTGCTGCCAAATGCTTTGACTTGCTTTTATTTGAATCTTTCTCTCAAGCTCTGTTAAATAAACGTCAGTTTGTTTTACAAAAACCCTCAGGGCCTTGGCCGCAGGAGAGTGTTAAAGGAAGGTGAAACCAGAGGGCTGCTGTTGTGGAGGCGGCAGATCAGTCCACGAGATAAGGGGCTGGGCAGGAGAGTGTAACAAAGTGGGGTGTGGAAATTGCTAGCAATAAAAAAGAGCCAGGCTCGTGGAGCGCTGAGCTGCTAGCAGTGGGTTGTTGGGAAAGGTTTCCCCTTGAGGGCACAGACAAAGCGCTCTCACTCTGGAAACCAGTGGTAGCAATTCAGCCTGGACACCTCAGATAACCCTAACACTAACCGCTTTTCTCAGCAGACAGGAACCAGCCAGCATAGCCCAGGACTTCCACTCCCGACTGACAAAGCCCCGACTGCTGCTCCCAGCTGCTGCAGCTCCTAGCACTTCCAACTCGCCGTTCCTTCCCCTGCTAACGGTGGGTTAGTCACGTCGCTCCCCTGCCATCTGAGAGACTTGTTTTCCCATTTTGTCCTTTATGCCTCTGGGGCTACCAAGAGAGGCCCTACCTGGCTCCAGTGTGAACACCTGCCCAGAAGGAACTAGCCTAGGGAGCGTTTCCCCACAGCATCAGATCCGGCCCCACGCTGAAGTATCAAAAAGAGGTTCCCACCTGACGCCGCTGGCTGATGAGAAATGAGTTGGCTGCTTCAGCCCATCAAAGTGTGTCGGGGGGGAACGTCTTTCCGATATGCCCCTTCCCAGTTCCCTGAAACATCTCTCACGCTCTATCTCCCCATCTATCTACCTAAGGGTCTTATAGTGCTGCCATCCGTTCAGCGTCTGGGCACCTTCTGTGTGAAACGAATAGCAGTGGCAAAGTCCCTTGTGAACTTCAGGGAGTCTGTGGCACTGCTCCCTTTTCGGTGTCTCCTGTCCTGCTCAGAATGAACACACAGCCTTAGCTGATGCACAGCGATGTGGGGAATAACTGCCCAGCCCGTGGGCTAACAATGGATTTCCTGGTCTGTTTAGTTGGGTTTGTTTTTCTAGTTTTGTTTACATGGTTTCTTTTGTTGTCCTCTTGGGCCCTTGTTTCTAGGATGGGGATAGGCTCATCTGATGGGAAAGGGGAGCACAGATCTACAGCAGAGAGTCCAAGTCTCTCTTGTGAGTTGCTTAGCACATCTTCCTTTTGGGCTGGCACTTCCCATCGCTGCTTTTCTCTAGCACCTTCCAGGTGAGGATCTCAAAGCACCAATGAATCCTCCCATCTGTCACCTGGGGGAGAAAAAGAGTGGCATGTTAGCCCCATGTTACTGAAGGGGAAGCTGAAGCCCAGAGAAGTGAAGTAACCTCAAGGTCATATATATCAAACCACTGGCAAAGACAGTAAGAGAACCTGGGCGTGCTGGGCCCCATTCGCCTTCTCCAAGTGGAGCACCCACGGATCCTGTGTCTCATTCTTCTGCTGTCCTCCCTGGAACACACTCCCTTCCAGCAAGAAACAGACCAAAAGGCCTGATTGCCATTTTTCTGCTCTAACTACTAGACAACGAACTCTCTCTCTCCCCCTCGTTCAAAGCAACTGTGCACTTCATGCTACCTTGTAAATGGTGGTGTCACCGATTCTAAGCCAGCATCTGAAAGGCAGCTGGTAAAGCCAACTGGGAAGTACAACTAGTAGTAAAGAGACAGCGTGCCTAGCTTGCTTCCCTTGGCCTGGATGGGGACAGGCAGTGACGGCTTTTCCCCATGGGGATACAAAAATAATACCCAGGACATTCCAGCCTCCCCAATAACAATCAGCCTGAGAAGCCGGCACTGTGGGAAAGGCTCCGTTTATTTTTCCTGAGTATTATAAATAGAGTTCCGGCTGCAGGCATGCCATTAACTGAGGAGGAAGGGGGGGGCGTCATAATGGGTGCAGTTTGAACTAGGACTCTGATTAGATTTCAACTTCCTGCACAGTTATTTACTTCCTGATGGGTGAGTGTGAAAGTGCTTCTGGGGTGGGCCAGCTCTGTGCACCTGGAGTGTTCTGGGACCAGGACAGTGGATATTTTCTGGGTTGTGATGTGCTCTGAGCGCTTGGGAGTCTATTCCCTTCCCAGCTCTGCCACTGCCTTGCTTTGTGATTCTGGGCACGAAATTTAGGCCACGTGTTTTAAGGGTGCCCAGACCAGCGATTTTGAACACCTCAGCTACAGGAGCCCATTTTGGGCATCCAGAAGCTGTGATCACTTTTGAAAATGCTGGCTTTAAATTCTCTGTGCCTTGTTTTCACTATCTATAAAATGGGGTTAACACCACCTCACTGGGTTTGGACACTGGGGGTCTTCAACACCCATGAAGGCCTCACCATCGTTCTGCTGCCAAGTGCTCAACCTCTGATGTCAGCTCCATCTCTGCACCAAGAACCTTTCTCTGTGAAATCCCACAAGATTCATTTTAGGCCTTTTTCCACTTTGCTAGGTACCATCTCCTGTCTGGGTCACCTTTAACTTTACTATTATTACCCAGGTTACGTTAATGGTCCCAAATGTACATTCCCATTCCTAGAGCTAATGTACATATCACTTCCCCAAAAAACATTTTAAAAGAACATTAAGGTTGCAACGTCAAGTACTCATAAATTAGGAAATGCCAGAATGAAAGCTGCCCACACACATTAATTCAGTCCTCTGTTGCATTATGTTAATCGTTAATTATATGATCACATATGTTTTCCACAGCATCCCTACATCATCAACACACATGATGTTTGGTACTCAATCAGAGTAGCTATTCGATATTTTATTTTAGCCTTATAATCCAGAATGTGGCCCTATGCATCGTTTACTGCACTCTGTTCAAAACCTGTACCGACTGCAAAATTATTTATTGTACAGCACACATCACTATAGCATCTGAGTGCTTTGCAAACATTAGTTAATTTATTTCCCCAATGCCCAGTGAGGTGAGGAGGTAGTATTTATCCCCATTTTACAGATGAGGAATTAAGGCACAAAGAGAGTAAGAGGTGTCCACTAATTTGGGGTGACCTGGTTTTTCAGTGGGCTTAGCATTATATAGCACTTAATATGTTCAAAGCACCACTCCCATTGATTTCAGTTGTAGGTGTGTGTCCAGCACTTTGGCAAATCAGACCCCAGGTATCTCATACGGGGTAACCAGAAAACGAGGAACACACAATTAGTGTGAAAAGTTTGATTTAAGGGATTTGCCCAGCATCACATAGGAATGCTGTGGCAGACACAGGGCTAGAAACCAATTTACCAGTGCAACAGTCAACTGACTTAATCATGGAGACGGCCCTTTTTCTTCCTACAATCCCTGCCTCATTCACTACAGTATCTGGATAATAGCTTTTGAAAGAAGAGAGGCAGATGTCCTACAGACAACAGCCTCATTCACCATTCAACTGATTGATCCCCAGAGTTGGCTCAACCATCCCGTGCCCTGAATAAAGGAAGGGTCCCATAAAGCAAGCATTCTTCCTCTTTCTCCTCCATGCGGGCTGGGCACCAACAGCGGGAGCACTGAGAACACAAGAGAGAATCTCTCTGCTCCTGAACCTGGTGCCACAGAAGCAGCCACAAGGAGCAATTGCAGGAAAAATCCTGCGGAGACACTGCAGCCCGTGGCTGGAGCATGCTCAGTGCAGATGGAATCTTTAGAGAATTTAGCTGCCAAATTCTAATAAATCTCTACTGAGCGTGTGTAAATTGAGATTTTTTTCCCCAGAAGTTTATAATTTGACCAAATCTGGGCTGTTTTTCCCATGGAGACAGCAAAAGGCACATCCCTGACATCAAGGCGACACCTTCCACCTACCTGTACGTCCCTGCTGAAAAGCCTGGAGCATCTCAACAAAAGAGTTGTAAGATTTCTTTTTAATATGGGCAAAACAATGTATTTTCCCATAATCTCTTTCTTGGAAATGGCTGAGCCATTTTAACTGAAACTTTCCAAAACACAAGTCAGTCTGAAGCAGACACCCGCATGGAAAACTTCACCCCACTTGGTAAAAGTCTGGCAAAGCTATAATCAGTTGAGAAGAGGTCTTATAATGTAAAGTGTCGGGCAACCTTAACTACAGATTTGCTACCTGCTGTGTCTGTAATTAGACGTTATACGACTCCAGCCTTGGCAGAAATGAGTTATCTGTCCCACTGCCAGCAGTAGACCACCACACAGGTTCTAATGCAGTGGTGCCCAACCTTATTACACCAGAGGGCCACGTAACAACCTTGTGTGGGCCTAACAGATGCTACATATTTAATAAGATTTAAAGTCACCTGTACTGGTTTATAGTTTAAGTTCAGCTTGTTTTGTATATATCTATGCACAGGACTTCCTTGTGTAAACGAAAATGATTTAAACATGCTGACAAAACGCTAACGAATCGACCGTTAGTAGGTTGAGCTGAAGTAGGCTGCAGATCTTATGAAATCTTTGGAGGGCTGTGTACTGATGAATCAGTTTCTTAGTGTGTGTCAAACCCTACCTAGCTCAGTTGTGCTGGCAGCCCAAATGCTCATGGATTAGAGTGAAGAAGCAGACGGAAGAGGTGCAGCATAAAGGATTAAGGGCTGAGCACCTGTCCGAAAGGCCCAAAGAGCTATCTGTGATGCACACAGCAGCTGATGAACCGGTTACAAATGTAGAAATTATGTTGTCTGCCAACCTTCGCTCTTCCATTCAAACATTAGAAAGCGGGAACAAAGCGGAGGAAAGGTGCTCCAACAGCTGGGACGGGTGTCAGAAGTCCTGGATTGGCCGCTTCCCTCTGCAACAGACTTCCTGTGTGACCTTGGGCAAGTCACCAGGTCTCCCTGGGGCTCAGGTCTCCATCTGTACCACGGGATGGAGCCAGGGCTGCTGAGAGGTGCAAAGCCTACAGCAATGGGGCCAGGTAATGGGGCACGGGGCGGATCACATCTGCAAGCCCGGACTGCAGCACGGCCTAGGCTTTCGCGAGCGGGCTCCTGGAGTCCCTTATCGCAGGCGCAGCCCAGCTCCCCCTTGTTTGCCAAGGAGGCGCCGCGCCTCGCCTCGCCCCGCCGGCTCTGGCCAAAGCTGCAGCCGCAGGAGGCTGGCGGGCGGCTGCGACCCGGCGAGCGGCTTTGTCCCGCAGCCGCCTTCGAAAGCCGGGACCGGGGCCCCGAACTCGCTGCTGCCCGGGCTGCGGCGCGCCGGGCCCGGGGGAAAGCTCAGCTCGGCGCGTGCGCAGCGCGCGGCAGGGGGCGGGGCGCCGCGGCGCCTTTGTTCAGGCGGCGGTTTCCCAGGCTCCCCGGCGGCGGGGGCGGGGCGCGCGCAGGGGGCGGGG
>ML675621.1:10256374-10409439 GCA_007922155.1 Mesoclemmys tuberculata
TGGGTCGCCCCTGGCGGGGCTGGCCCGGCCCGGCCCGGCCCGGCCCGGCCCCAGCACGGCCGGCGGCTGGGTCAGGAGAGCCGCCCGCACGGGCGGGGAGTTCCGCCGGCGTCCCCGGCCAGCGGCTCGGAGTGGGGCCGTCGCCGGCTCCGCCCGAAAGCGGCTCGCTCCGCCGGGGAGACGGTCTGACCCAGCCGGGTCCGGGTCCGAGCCCGGGCGGCCGGGCCCTCGGGAAGAGGGACGCGCGCCTGCCGCAGTTCCCCTCGGCGCCGGTTGTGCGCTGTTGGGGGCAGGGCTGGCTGAGCGAGTGGTTCCTCACTCAACACACGGCGCAGAACCGAAATGGCTTTGTACGGGAGCGGCTCCTCACAGCGCTCTCTAAACCCTCAGACCTTCCAGTGTTATGTAAACGGGGGATTAATTCTGTCCGGGCATCTAGAAACTAGATCAGCAGCGAGCCGATGGTCGTCGCTTGCATTCACGAGAATTGGACATGAACGGTCTGCCTAGCTTTTGAGTGTCCACAAAGGGAAATAATTTATTTTAAGTCTTTTATTTTCAATCCTATACGAAGGATGAGACATATCATGATGACGTGCACAGAATCTTTAAAGGCGTGTTGCTTAGTGTTTCTTAATGTCTTGCATTCCTTTTAAACTTAACTCAAAGAATGTAACACACACATTTACCCCTCTATTCATCCTTCTCATGCATTATCTGTCCTGAAGGTACAACCTAGTTCAAGGGATTAGAAACATCACAGCTAGAAAATATGTATATGGCCATGTTTTCAAAGTCATGCCCATGCAGTTTTACTGCATACATTTGTGTGCCAAGGTAATGTGCCCATGCACGTCAAGTTACTTGTGTATGCAGTGTTGTTGTAGCCGTGTTGGTCCCAGGATATTAGAGAGAAGGTGAGTGAGGTAATATCTTTTATTGGACCAACTGCTGTTGGTAAGAGAGACAAGAGCTTTTTGTAAGCTTCCAAAAGCTTGGGTGTCTCACCATCAGAAGTTAGTTCAGTAAAATTACCTCACCCACCTTGTCTCTTTAAGATATTTGTGTGCAAGTTAGCATGCCAGACTTTGACATTCTGATCTGGTAGGTGATCCTGTCCACCCTTTAGAAAAGCAAGATTGTAACCTTCAGTAATTTTCTTGTGCTTTAGTGCAGATTTTGAAGCAGTGAGGGCTGGTTATTACAGCTGTAGGACTTAATCTGTGTATTACCTTGAGGCAGGTGTTCACTAATGTGAAACTGATAGTGATAAATAGAAAACAAAATGTTTCCACTGCTTAATACTTTCCCTCTGTGTTTGAACATTACCCAATGGTATTCTTGTATCCTGAGACTTAAATATCCGGATTTCTTGTTAAACCCCAGTTGACCTAAAATACTTTTTTGTGATATTCACTGTCATGAGGTAGACATTTGGGGTCTCCAAAGAGTGTATTCCTGTTTCCTGGGAGCACCTTATGTGCATGAGGGAAAAGAAAGAAGTGTCCAAACCTTTAACCTAAGCAATCACCGTTAGTACATGTGGGAAAAGTGGACACTTTCCACAAAGGTATTAATGTGACACATGAATGAGTTTTACTTTTGCCCAAGACAGTATGTTCAGTGAGTTGTTTGTCATATGACTGTTCAATTACAAGTAATGGAAACTAGAGAGTAGTATGCCTCTGGTAGTCTAAAAAGAGAGCTGAGGTTGAAAACCAAAACCTTTACAAAAGAAAATCATGGCTGCTTCAGAATAGGATATTATCTATCTTCTGCAAATTTGGGATAAACTAAGTTATTTTATTACTCCTGTCTGTTAGGTGAGAGCATGTGGAGAATGTATATATTTTCAACTAGTGGCTTTAGTGTGACAGTGCTATTAACTTTCACCCTTGAATAATACAGGGAACCACGTGTCCCTAGAATGGGCTAGCATTTTTCTGTTCATGCTATATTCTAAACTAGATGTGGGGCGTTTATGAATTCTTCTCAAGATCTATTTTTTACTCATTCTCTTCCATTCCAGTGACGATCCTCTTTATTCTCCCTTCATGCTGCTTTCTTCCACTTCTTGGTGCCAAAATAATTTAATGCAGATGATCTAGGAATCATCTTTTCGTTAGCAATTCTTGCTGACCTGATTAAGTTTTAATCACTAGATGGTGAATGAAGCTGAAATTCAGAGCAATTCTTAACTTCTGAAGGAGCTTCTAAATAGAAGCAGTTTTCAAGCCTCATCGAGTGAATAAAGATTAATCCAATATGTCAGCTGACAAAAATTCATAATCAGCAGTGATACATTTGCCCAGCCACATCTTCAAGTGTAGCAATTTCTTTTCCAGCAAGTGCATTTTATTACTGGGATCAGTTCATAGTTTATTCAGGGCTCAAAACTAAGTGTTATTTCTTAAAACTTTCATCAGAATGGTTCAGACAATAACGGGCACTGGAGGGTGTATCTGCCTTATTTTCCGTTTGAAGAGATGTTCTGCGAACATGATATATCTTCTTAATATTTAAAGAGGCAAACAAAACACTTCATAAACTGACTTGTTAGGCTTGAGTAACAGCTAATTTATCTTCTTTGTAGGAGTGTGTTCAGAAATGAATACTCCCATGTCTACGCAGAACCTGTTGTGTGCAGTTTATAAAAGTCTCCACGGTAAATTCCACCATAGTGATGTGGAAGTTGACATGGAATCTTTTCTATTGGGCACAAGTGTGCCAGTTTAAAAAAAATAGTCACATGGATTTTGAGAGCCAAACAGATATTTTGGTGATGGCCATTAGATTAGAAAGCAACCTAGGTGCTCCAAATGCTTCCTCGTTGTCCAGGCCAAAGAAGCTTGGAGGACATTGCTATCCAAAATACGGGTAGGGCAGTAATTTATGATATCTAAAGGTTTAGCATGATAAAATGGTGTCCACTAAACACAAATGCACACTTGAAGATAACTCATATTTGTCATAGGACTTAACACAAAAGTTTGTATTTAGAAGCTAGGGAGTATATTATATATGTTTTTTAGACAATCTAGTGTCCTTTTTTAGCTAAAAGGGTTTTATGTAAATAAATTCACAATTATATGTTGTAGCTGAAGGAATACAGCTTTTTAAAAAGAAAGAGCCAATACCAGGAAAAGAGGAGGAGAAAGAGAGAAGAGGATAATCTTCATGGTGTTCAGTAGATAAGCAGAAAGTGAAATGTGAGGGGTTTACAAAGTGTATAAAAACAGGTGGTTGTTCA
The DNA here is from genome assembly GCA_007922155.1 of Mesoclemmys tuberculata. NCBI lineage: Eukaryota > Metazoa > Chordata > Testudines > Chelidae > Mesoclemmys > Mesoclemmys tuberculata. The sequence continues at coordinate 10,259,625 of ML675621.1, forward strand.
TAAATGCTGGGAGCAACACTGTTCCTCAAATGGTTTGACACTAAGGCCATTTCTACACCACAGAGTTTTGTTGGCGCAAGTTATGTTGACGATCAAAAACCGCTAAAGTACATGGCTTGTGTATGCTCATAACCCTCCTGTTGGGATACGTCCACAGTTGGTGCTCTAGCATTGGCAATAAGAGCAGTGCACTGTGGGTAGTTATCCCACTGTACTGCTCACCACTGTCTGCAGCTAGGAGTTGTGGGAAGGCGGAATGGATCGCAGGGCATCGTGGGTGTGGATTCAACCTCTTATGATGCATTTTTTCTGTCCCATCATTCCATGGCTTCCGACTGTTTCATGCCATTTTTCAATGGTCCATGTTTACTGTGCGCCCGCCATCTCTGCCTGAAAGGATGCATCCTGCACTGCTCTCTACTGTTGTGGTCAGTGCTATGAACACAATGTGTCTGACTATGCAGTACATCATGAGCTCCCAATCTGAACAGGAATCTGAGATGTGCTGCTGTGTGCCATGGGGAAAAAAAGAATGCCAGATTGCTTTTGGTGTTCACAGAGCAGCTGCACACAGTGGACCATTGCTCTTGGGCTCGGGAAACAAGTACTGAATGGTGGGATTGCATCATTATGCAGCTCTGGGTTGATGAACAGTGGCTACAAAATTTTTGGAGGCGCAAAGCCAACTTCCTGTAAATGTGTGTGGTGCGCGCCCCACCACTGCGGTGCAAGGACACCAAAATAAGAGCTGCCCCCTTGGTGGAGAAGTGCTTGGCAATGGCTGTGTGGATGCTGGCAACTCCAAACTGCTACTGGTCAGTCATGAATCAATTTGGAGTCAGGAAGTTCACCGTGGGGGTTTTATTAACACAAGTATGCAGGGCCATTAATTGCATCCTGCTGCGAAGGACTGACTCTTAGAAATGTGCGTGAAATAGTGGGTGGTTTTGCGGCAATCGGATTCCTTAACTGCAGCAGGGCGATAGATGTCATGCGTATCCCTATTTTGGCCGTGGACCATCTTGCAACTGAATACCTCAATAGAAAAGGATATTTCTCTGCGGTATTGCAGGTGCTTGTGGATCACCATGGTTGTTTCACTGACAGAAACACAAGATTGTCAGGGAAGGTGCGTGAGGCACACATAGGAACACTGGCCAGTACAGAAAGCTGCAAGTAGGGACTTTCTTTCCAAGCCAGAAGATTCTAATGGTGGATGTTGACATTCCCATAAATGTACCCCTTACTCCCTTACATGGGAAACCTGGACATCAGCAAGAAGTGTTACAACAATAGACTGAGCAAGTGCAGAATGACCGCTGAATGTGTTTGGCAGATTAAAAGTTTGCTGGTGCTGCCTTATGGCAGGTTAGATCTAAATGAGGAAAATAATCCCACGTCCATAGCAGCCTGCTGTACTCTGCATAATATTTGTGAGGCTAAGGGTGAAAAGTTTCTCCAGGGGTGGAGCATGGAGGCAGATCACCTAGTGGGTGATTTTGAGCAGTCCGAAATCAAGGCTATTAGAGGGGCACAGTGTGTGTGTGTGGGGGGGTATTTGAATCGAGGAGGCTTTGAGGCACCATTTTATCAATGAGCAACAGTAATGTCTTTCTTTAAAGCACTCTGCCATTTATTTGCTGCCTTGCATGAAAATTGGTTGATGCTTCCTGTCCATGAGTTGTTGTCTGCAAATGTTCCAATTGCCACTGTTGCAGCAGCAACCACCAAGTGTAGGAGACAGACTGATTATCTTTCAGAGTGCATGTTTTTATTAAATACCAATGAACTCTCACCGTTTGTCATAAAGGGAGATAATAGTGAAGAGCAATCTCCTGATGTAGGCTGTCGTCAGCTGTGTGTAACTCCAGGTATTGTTTTGGAAGCTGCCAAAGGGATGGAGTGAATGGGATATTGCAATGAACCAGGACAATGCAAGCAACGTGTGGGAGGAGTTTGGGGGGCATGGAAAGCAGTTCCATATGGGCTGTGGGGGAGAAGAGCGCCCACATTCTGCCTGCAGTGCAATTAGGGACTACAACATCTCTGTTTGCTGCTCCTCCACCTTTATCATTTGCTCCTGGTCCACTAAAATTTGCTCCTGGCTCTCATTCCTATCCTGTTTTGAAATTTTCGTGTACAATCTCTCTATGCCCGGTATTCTTGTTTTTCGGCGTCTGAGGATTGGAGTACCTCTCAGCTGGTCCTCACTCCTCGTTCGCTTCCGTATCTGTCAGAGGCACTCCACCTGCCTGTGTAGGGGATTCTCCTGAAGGTCACATCTGCAGAAGCATAAGAAACAATAAACAGAAGCATGATTGTTGGTGCACTCTCCACATCGAATCATTATGGTAAAATACACCTCTTTCTCACTGTCCCTCAGCAAGTGCACAGCTTAGCAAGCACTCTAAACATGGTGAGTACGACCCAGGGCAAGGTGCATTCAAAATGGGGGGAAGGATTTTGGTGGTTTTCTAAGTAGATTACTGTAAGCATCTAGCAAAAAATTGTAAATTCTACCATCACTTACCATAGCTGGGGGTCATTCAAGCTGATACCTCACTCCTGAGGGTAAGCAAGGATGCATCTTCTGCATGCGTACAGCTTCAGATCGGGTCCCTATGTTGCTCGGCTGTGCGCTGCCTTGGTCCCTACACAAGTGACTGATGATTGGTGTGGGAAGGTTTCCTGTAATGGGGGAAGGACCAAAGTAGCTCTGCCAAGGAACCTTTGGCAGAAGATTGGCAAGTACCTCCAGGAAAGTGTTTCCTTGAGATCTCTGCGGAGGATTTCCATGAAACCTCGGTGTGCACTGTTCCTCCCCACTGCATAGCAGCACCGGAGAATGTGAAGTGGATGCAAACACAGCTAGTATTGTACGTTTCTATCCCTTCACCCACTTCTAGCATATAACACAAAGGACAGCTCTACCTCTGTGTAACTGAGCAGTATCAATTCAAAGCGATCACTAACATGGGCTCCCCTCGCCTGCATCATGTGCGCCAGAGAAGGAGTGCTGGGACTGGCTTAAATCCTCCTGGGTCAAGAAGAGGTCTTGGCTTTCGAAGGTACCGGACAGCCTTGTCGCCTAACTCGTCCTCAGTTTTGACTTCCTTGTCCACCACTTCATCCTCGGGGTTGATTCTACTGTCTCCATCCCTCTCTGAAGTATCCGGGGGACTCTTGGCAGTGGAGGTGGGGTTGCTGTCAAGGATGGTGTCCAGCTCCTTCTAGAAGCAACACTAGAGCAACAGTTTGACTCCCTTGCCTTCCGGTACACTGCCCCAACTCCTTTATATTCACACAGCACTGGTGCATGTCCCGTTTGTAGCCCTCGTCCACCATGCCACGAGAAATCTGACTATGTATAGAAGTTCCTACGGCTGGAGTGCAGAGCTGGGACTTCACAGCCGCCTCTTCCCACAGGGCCAGCAGATGCAGCAGCTGAGGTGTGCGCCAAGCAGGAGAGTGTTTGCTGCCTGAAGCGGCCATGGTCAGCTAGGAAGATGGGATGTGAGCAATCCAGGCTGATCAAACAGGAAGTGGAATTTCAAAAAAGGGTTGGGGCACAATGCCTGTGTGCCTGTCTGCAGGGCAGCGGAGTTCAGATTACTGACCAGAGCGATCAGGATGGCCATCGTGGGACACAGCCTGGATGCCATTTACACCAACATAACCAAGCACAGTGATTACACTTAGGCTTTGTCGATCTAATTTTGCTTCAAAAAGCTCCGTGCCACTCGTCAAAGTAGTTTTATTTTGTCGGCAAAGCAGCAGTGTTTTGTCGGCGCATTGTAGTGCGTACACCTTCACTGTCTTGTTGACACAAGCCGGCTTTTGTCGACAAGTCTGTAGTGTAGACAAGGCCTAAGACATGTTTGCTATTCCTTCCAAGGCTGCCATTAGTACAGATTTGGAAAAGTGAAAAGATGCTTTTTAGTCTGCTCCTTCCACATCTACTTCCCCCTACAAGCAGAGCTGAGTTACCCCATAGTACTACTACCTTTGCATGTAGCATGAGGTACAACTTTTGGCTAGGGCCTTTTTCTGGGGGCATAGAGAGAGGGTGGAGGATGAGAGCGTGGCAGTAATATGGAGGTCCAAGAAAACACAGCAGTGGAAGAGATCTAATAATTTGCTGTTCTCTAAATACGTTGGCTGAAGTTTCTGGATGCTGTTAAGGGCCTGGCATAGCATAAAGGATTCATAGTACACCTTAAGCTTAGGAAGTATGACTATCCACTGTAATAAATTCCACATTTACCAAGAAAGGTGAAATCAGGAAATGTTTCTTCTGAGCTACCTTGGGTGAAAACACTTGGTTTTCATCACTTAATTATTCAGCTTCTTGAAGCAATGACTGTGACTTGAAGGGGGAGTTATCAATACTACATTGTTCACTTGGGCGGGGGGGAGATAAAGCTGCCAACATTCTTTGGGGGAGGGAATAAGCACTGCACAGCAAAGCATTTTGTGATGCAGCTCTATGCCGCCAACTGCTAGAGAGGTGTGACAATCAATTGGTTGTTCCAGTGATGTGGGTGATGAGGAAGGACCGAGTTAATACAAAATGTAACTGTGTGTGTGTAGACGAACCTGCCCGTACATCCCTTTAAGTAAAACTGCTTTGTATCTGACTGTTACTAGTCTGTTTAAACAGCATTCGTTCCTGCAAGTACTGCGCCTTCAGACTAGTGCCAAAGCATGTTATGTGTTAGAATATTTGAAATGGCCGAGGGGAAGAATATTTAAACTTAGCAGTATTTTAGTAGTACTTGTAGCCATGTTTGTTGGTCTGCATTTTGCCACAGTGTTTACAGTTGTCTTTGCAAGTTAAAATTGGCTCTCTTGTAAATGTTTCATCAGTCACATGCTATACAAACAATCCCCCTTCATGCAAACATACTGTGTAACTGGTTTGGGTAGTCCTGAGGTGAAGGATCATTCAGGACTTAGTCCTTGGAAACTTACATGATTCTTGCACCGCACAGAGGAAAAAAAAATGTAGGAAAACATTACTTTGCAATTAAGTTCATGTGTACGAAAATTGTAGGAAAAGTGTGGGAGGACCTAATGCAAACTTACGATCTTTAATGTGGATGTTGCGTTTTTATTGTGATTTCCTTACTGGCTATCTCTAGTAGAGAGCTACTCAAAGCACCACTGTTTTCAATGGAACTATGAAGGTGGTATTCGTGTAACCTCGTACTTGAATTTTGCATAATTAGGAATACTAAAGAATGACCTCCTGCTTCTTTGCCTGGGTTTTTGCAGGTCTTATTAGTGTAGCATTGTTGCCAAGCTGTGTCCCAGAAAAAGGAGCTATTACAATGCCAGTGGAAGAAGCAATGCTCCAGAAATAAAATAGTTGCCCTCATTGACTTGCTAGAAGTCTTGGAATATCAGATGGAGTTTGAAAGAGACTTCGGCTATGTCTGCACTACAGCTTACGTTGGCATAACTTATGTTGCTCAAGATCATGAATAAACCAGCCCCCTGAGCAATATAAGTGACGCAGACAGCGCTGGTCATACAGACATAGCTAGTGCCACTTGTGGGGACTGGAGTAATCAAGCTGACAGACCGCTCTGCTGCACTACTGTAACCTCTCTAGTGTAGCTGTGCCCTTAGTCTTTGCTCCAGTGATCCTGTAGCCATGTTTTAAAACATGAACTGTCAGGGAAGGTTTCTTAACCTAAGTAACAAGCTTCTGAACTCTCTACTCCCTTGTGCTCACCCAACAAGAACTCAACATTTAGGGCACAAGTGCATGAGGAAAACTTGTAAGTGTCCTTCAGCCTGACATTGGATCTCACGCGAGGCTTCATTTGAGCATGAAAATGTCAACACCTTAAACATTTAATAGTGCACTTAAAATGTTCCAACAACTAGTCCCTTGTTCCGCCCCCATTTGAAAATGTGAAATTTAAACCTTCTCCTTTTAGACCCTATCTATTTGTAGGTGTTTGTTTATAGATAATGTGTGCTCATCTGGTAGTGCCTTTCTAGCCATCTGCTATTGGCAGTTTCTCAAACCTCCCTTATTGGTATGAGGTTGCTCAGCACACTCCCAACTTTTCACAAGAAGCTGCTCCCCCATTTCAAATAGCACAGCAATTTTTCTGGTAAAACAGAGCTCAGGCATCTTTGAGTTACACGCCCACGTGCTAGAAACATGAAATTTGTCCCTGACGTTCTGTCAGGGGATGCTAACGTGTGTTCTCGAATTGTCGTTTGGAGTCTTGACAGCTGAGCCACTAAACATTTGCTAATGTAACTTTGTGCTGTTTCTTTTTCTCTTTTGCAGTAGTATTTTACCTTTGAGTAACAGTCCACAGCTACAGTGCTCCAGGCACATTGTTCCAGGGCCTCTGTGGTGCTCCTGATGCCCCTCACCCACTGTCGAAGATCCCCGGTGGGCGAGGGGGTGGCAGGGATCCTTCTCTGATATATAAGGTGAGTCTAATTTGATATCTAGAGAACTCATTTCCTGTTTTGTTATAACTGAGACATCTGGGTTCTCCTGTGCACTCAAAGAAATGTTACTGTTTTGTCATAACCAATGCTCAAATTAGGAGGGTTGTGGGGCTGGGTCGCCTTACTGCTTCTAGGGACTTAATCAGAGGTGCTGGGGGAAAAGTTTTGGCCCTTCTCTCTGTGCAGCCAGGAGCTGCAGGGAAATCAGCCGGTGCCTCCGCCTCATGGCAGGGGGAGCTGGGGCACAACAAGGAGATGGTCTGCAAAGAAACGGGGAGGCTTTCCTGAACAATCAGAGGGCCTGGTGCCACCACTCCATTGGTGGCAGGAGAGGAGAGGAGGAAGGGTCCCCCAAACACAGCAGGTCCCGCTGCCCAGACTCAGTGCCGGAGGCTCTGACACTCTCTAGAAATCCTGCTTCATCCTGTCAGGAAGTGAGACTGCTGCCCTGCACCATGGTCAACTGCTTGGCAGAGATCGGCTCAAGCTTGCTGCTGCTTGTGCGAACTGCTTCTCCTCAAGCCACAGGCTGGGAAGAGTCAGGAAAGGGGGATAGGCAGGATTGGGCCAGCCAGGAACCCTATCAGGGGAAAAGAGCAGAAAATGAGAGCTGTCACCACAGTGGATTAGGAGGACAAAGGTCCAACCCTGCCCCTTCTAGGAGCTCCATACTAGAAGAGGCGTGGGTGGGTTGGGTAAGTCCGAGCAGAAGAGGGAACACACAGGCAAGACTCAGGGAGGCAACTTGGGAGCTAGGAGCTGTTGGGGAGGGGGGGCAGAGTCTGGAGAAGTCACAGGCAGTAGGTGGGGTCAAAAGGCAGGTGGGGTGTGAGTGGTAGTGGCAGGGAGAGAGGATGCTGGGTTGGGTGTAGAAGGGGGGGTTATGAGTGCAGGAGGAGGCAGGGCAGAAGGCTGACAGTAACAGGTAGGGGTGATGGCAGAGTTAGGGATAGGGCAGTGAGGGTTAGGAGAAGAGGCAGGACAGAAAGCAGGGGAGGTGGTAAGGACAGAGGGGGGGAAAAGGCAGTCTTGTGCAGCTAAGCTTGGCTTCACAGTGCAGGGGATGCCAGCACAGGAGCAGGCCAAGGAATACCCTTGCATCTTGCTTTCTACAGCCTCCTGTACTTTTACCCCCGTAATTCAAGCACTGGGTATAAAGTAACTAAACTAGGAGAAGAAATAAGGTAAGACCCTTAAACTAAAGTGACACTGCCAGCTTAGTCAGAAACACAGACCTGGATGCTGTTCTTGGTTTAATGAAAAAATACCCCCTGCTAATTGAGAAACAAGGGAGTTCTCCCTGCCAGTTTGCTTTCAATAATGAACTCAGCAGTACTGTTCCCAGAGCTCTGTGTTCCTGCTGGTACACATGAGGCTACTGTGTAAACACATGAAGTAACTTTCTAAACATCTTCTGAACAACAGGAAGTAGGGACCAAAAAGATAAAATGCTAAACCAAAGTGGCTGACAATCGTCCAGGTTAGACAGGAAGCTAGGAATGCTACATCCTAAAAATTACTGATAGCATTACGAAAGGGTGGGGACTGCTTCCCCATTTTCAGCCGCTACCCTAGGTATTGTTTAAAATGTATATAGGAAGAAAGTGCATAGTTAAATACCTCTGGCTGATCTTTTATTTTAAAGCAATCTTGGAAACATTAGCAAGTATTTTTGAGAACTCATGTAGGATGGGTTAGGTTCCAGAGAACTGGAGAATGACGAACATAGTACCTGTTTTAAAAAGGGTAGCAAAGAGAATCAGTACATGGAAGGATACTGGAATAAATGATTAAATCCATTTGTAGCGTCTAGAGGATAACAGGGTTAAAGAATAGCTAACATGATTTATCAAGGTCAAATCATGGCAAACCAGCCTAGTTTCTTTCTTTGTCCGGGTTACTGGCCTACTGGATGCGGGGAAGCAGTGGACATGGTACATCTTGATTTTAGTGAGGCTTTTGACCCAGTGCCACATGACATTCTCATAAGCAAACTAAGGAAATGTGGTCTAGATTTAATTACTATAAGGTGGGTGCACAACTGATTGGAAAGACCGTAGTTATCAATGGCTTACTGTCAAAATGGGAGGTAATATCTGGGGGGTGGGGTCCATCCTCGGTCTGGTACTAGTCAGTACTTTCATTAATGACGTGGATAATGAAATGGAGAGTGTGCTTAGGAAATCTGCAGATGACACATGCTGGGAAGGGTTGCAAGATTTTGGAGGACAGGATTGGAATTCAAAAGGACCTTGACAAATTGGAGAATTGGTCTGAAATTGGCAAGATGGAAATTCAGTAAAGACAAATGCAAAGTCCTGTGCACACCTACAAATTGGGGAATAACTGGCGAGGTGGTAGTATTGCTGTAAGGGGTGTGAGGTCCTAGAGCACAAATTGAATGAGCCAACAATGTGAGGCAGTTGTGAAAAAGGCTAATACTTTGGCATGTATTAACAGTGTTGAACGCAAGACACAGGAAATAACTGTTCCACTGATGAGGCCTCAAATGGAGTATTGTGTCCAATTCTGGAAAGATGTGAACTAATTGGAGAGACTCCAGAGGGTAGTGATAAAAATGACCGATGAGGAAAGACTGAAAAACTTGGGTGTGTTTAGGCTTGAGAAAAGAAGACTGAGGGAGGGAGCTGATAAGCCTTTAAATATTTTAAGGGATGTTATAAAGAGGAGGAGTGGAAACAATTGTTCTCCATGTCCGCTGAAGATAGGGCAAGAAGTAAGGGGCTTAATCTGCAGCAGATGAGATTTTAAGTTCGATACAAGGAAAAGCTTTTGAACATGAAGTATAGTTAAGCTGCCCAATAGGCATCCAAGGGGATTGTGGAACCCTCCTCACTGGAAGTTTCTAAGAACAGGCTAGACAAAAACCTGTCAGAGATGGTCTAGGTTTACGTGGTCCTGCCTCAGTGCAGGAGGCTGGTCTCTTGATGACCTCTTAAGGTCCCTTCCAGCCTTGCATTTCTGTGAAGTACACCCCTCTATCTTTCTTTAGTTTGGTTTTCTGCCATCAGACCTGTGTGTTCCCTTCAGTTTGCAGCCAGTGAGAACTGGCTCTCCCTTCCTACAAAGCACAGCTCCCTAATAGTTCTATGGGGTTATCTTTGAAAGACATAAATATTTCTTCTTGCTCCCATCAGCCCAGGGAGCAAGGATCTGTTAGTGATTGGAGCCCAGATTTTAACTTCTGTCCATGGACATCTGTTCCGGAGAATCTTCCCTCCCACCTCCTTGCCCCTGCCCATTTGAGACTAGACTATTAAACAGATTGTACTTGTAACAGGCAGTAATATAAATTGAAAGGCTGGGGCTGCCTTTATTGCCATTTTTAAAAGATTCAGCTCTAATCAAGAGGACTATACTGCACAACACAAAGTCAGCGGTCAGCACTGCTATTATTGCAGGCAGCGACTTTGTGCTGAAGTACGTGCTCTGGGTGGTAAACTTGGCAGGAGGATGCGGGTGCTGCATATGCCAAGAGGAAACTGCACACATGGGGTTCTCAAGTCATTTGGCTCCGGTGTATCATAACATCCTTTCTCCCCAATAAACTGTCAGTACGCATGGTCCTTCCTGCTGTTCCTCTTGGATTAATTAAGAAATATAACCACATTAGTTTCCTTGTGCACAGTAACTTCTGATGAAAATAGATTAGAGAATCAAGGACAAATTTTCATTGAGAGATTTAGTTCAAGACTGTAGAACTGATAACTGAGGCAAAAGCTTTTTGTCTGTTTTTAAGACATCGCTATCTTGACACCTTCTCCTCTAGCACTAGTTTCCATGTATCCTGCAGAGTTGACCCGAAACCAAACTTTAGTGGCATAAATAGAACTTCACTTTGAGCAGATTCCGAAAGACTCCTGATCTGCTTCCCCTTCTTGGAAATAGACTTCTTTCTTCCTAGCTCCAAGTGGTTTTTGACATGGGGAGATAGTAGTTTAATTGTATATTAATGTACATGGATAAAGAAACAGTTGTGTGAGAAAGGGGGCTCATATAAAACTTGATTCCCAAACAATTGGGGGAACTGGCCACAGGTTAATCTGTGTAATTATGCTGCACTATTGGAATAAACAGCCAGGTTATGGCAATAGCGTGTGTGGGACAGGGTGTCTGTGCATCTATGGAGGGGTTGTTTTACGGGTGAGAAACCCTCACCATAGCTACTCAAGTATCTGAAAAAAGCCCTCAAAAGTGCATAATTACTCCCAGCAGAAAGGACAGGCTAGATATGGGGAGCTTTCCCCTATTCTGTAAGGCTTGGTCTATGTTTACCTGGCAATTTGGCGACAGTCGACAGGAGTTACGCAAGCTACACAGAGTAGCTTGCCTAACTCCCGTAGATTGCTGTGCTTCTGTTCTGCGCGGTGTCTTCACTGCACTGAGCTGACAGGAACACAGTTCCCATCAATGCAATCCTGCCACTTGAGGAGCTGGTTTTAATATGTCAACTTCCTGATCGATTGAGCAGGTCTACACTGACCATTCAGTTGATCCAGATAAGTCGATCTGATGGCGGCAACTTTGCTGCTGTCATTGTAGACATGCCCTAAGACTCTGCCATCCTGTCTGTGTAGACATAGGCCTCCCTTTTCAACCTATCAGTCCCAGCCCACTCCTTTCTCCCTTCCTGGCTCTAGTTTTTTTGGCAACTGAAACATTGATTAGAGGCCTGGAGCACAAGACTTATGAGGAGAGGCTGAGGGAACTAGGCTTGTTTGGTCTGTAAAAGAATGAGGGGGGATTTGATAGCAGCCTTTAACTACCTGAAAGGGGGTTCCATGGAGGATGGAGCTAGGCTGTTCTCAATGGTGGCAGATGACAGAACAAGGAGCAATGGTCTCAAGTTGCAGTGGGGGGGGGTCTAGGTTGGATATTAGAAGTTTTTCACTAGGAGGGTGGTGAAGCACTGGAATGGGTTACCTAGCGAGATGGTGGAATCTCTGTCTTTAGAGGTTTTTAAGCTGAGGCTTGACAAAGCCCTGGCTGGGATGATTTAGCTAAGGTTAGTCCTGCTTTGAGCAGGGGGTTGGACTAGATACCTCCTGAGGTCCCTTCCAACTCTAATATTCTATGATTGTGTGCTTCCGTCTTGTAATCTCTCTCAAGCAGAAAAGTGGAAACAGGAGATCTTTCTGAAACTTAAGGTACTTTCTGCACTATAGAAAAAAGTACCGTATTAGCCTCCTGGTAAGGAATCTAGTTGGCTAGTGCATAGAGCCAAACAGTTTTAACAGTATATTTTTAAAGCCTAGTTCAGGGTTGTCCCTGGGCTAAGACATGGTGTTTAACACTGACTCACTCCTGGTTATTACAAGCTGACTTGGCTACAACACAATTTAAGCACCACTTAAGCTCAGCTGTTACCCCTCCCCCCCATTAATTTTGTTAGGATTGATGGTTTGAAGCTGTAGTAAATACAGTGAGTGTGTGCAACCATGCAAGCTCACTTCACATCTAATGAATAAACCTGTTCCCCATAGGATAAGTCTTAGTCTGACTAAATGTCACCTCATTTTTCAGCACTGCTATTCTGGGTTTTGTGCATTCAGAATAGATGGCAGTTTCCTTTGCTCAGCTTAGCAAACCCAAAACACCCTGATGAGATGTGAGAGGCTTCCTGATCCAGCCTTGGACACTACAATCAAATAGGGTCCTCTGAGTTTTAGTAGGCCGAAGCAAACACCAATGATCTGTTTTTAATACTATTTTATGACAAGCTGACCAGTCAGGATGTAAATTTGGGGCTCATGCTCCTCAAATCCATCTGTAAACAACGGCTCAATGCTGTTGAGTTATGACTGTAGCATCAAGCCTTGCTGTGACACTTAGGCCTTGGCCATTCTTTGGTTGAAACTGAGCTAGCAAGACATCTAAACACCAGGTGCTTTTTTTCCCTAGCAACTGTTAGAACGGTGCAGTTTGACGACGTAGAAGATTATTGTGTACCACGGTTGGCTTCTGTGATTATGTGGAAGAAGAAGAAATCCCTGTTCACACTGGTTCTAAATTGTACTAGCACTTAACATTGATTGCCACCAGCCTAGTTGCCACTGTCATATGGGCTTACTGGCTAGAATAGATGCAGGCTCCTGACCGTACATTTTTTAATAATAGCTGGTTTGACAAGATGGTGTTTGTCTGTAGGAGTGTTGCTCTGTTTAATTGCTGTATGCATTACATTAGATCTGTCTAACAGAATAGCATGAACAGAGCAGATGGGAGTTATAGTACTGATTTGGTGAAGTAGTCTGACTTTAAAAATGAGATTCCAGCATAAGTTATGACATTAGCAATGGATTTTTTCATTTCATCAGGATACATCATCTTCAAGGGACTATGCACTTGTTCATTGACTGAACGGTCTCAAAGTGTGTTCATGATCTAACTCCATCTCATTGTCCATTGACGCCATTAGGCGAGAGGGGTCATGAGTTTGTCTGAAGTCGGTTTTTTTTTCCCCCTCCTCCTCCTCTGATTCAGTAGCAAGTTTGTCCCTAGGATCTGCCCCCTATAGTAGAATTTGCTTGCAGTTTCTAAATTTATTTCCAGATTAGATTCTAGCTTCTGGATTGCACAGAAAATGCCACATCAGTCACATTTGTAGTGGTGTTGTCTTCCTGAGTCTACCACCAGGCAGATAGAAACAATAAACCTGGGAGCTGTGAATGACACCATTTGTCTCCAAGGAGTGTTGTCTCCGAAACTTAATGGTGACTTCAGTGTCATCCTTAACTACTTTAAAGCTGATCATTTAAGAGCAAAGTGCAGCTACTGTGGTTATCTATAACAGTTGGGGTGAAGAAGTGATTAGGGTTGGGACCACGGGGCAGCTGGTTGCTGTCAAGAGTTGCTGGATCAGAACTGAGTTCAACTCCCATTATAAAAAACTCACTGACCATCAGGTCTTCCCCAATTCCACAATATTTGTCCATCTCCTGGGTGCTAAAAATAGCCTCACCCATCTGGGAATGCTTTTTACCTTCTGCCCCTTGGCCAGGACCATTCCTTGTGATTGTGGGACCTCTCCAGAGTAATCCAGGCCGCCTCACTGCCAAACTGGATCACTACTATGTGCTACAGATGGTGCTGCACACTAACATGACCTGGAATCTACCAGCGTATTGCTTTCTTGGTGGCACTTGAAAACTGGCCACACAACTTGTCAGACCTTAGAAGCAGAGATTCTGAACTACTAGACAAGAATTGAAATCAAAGAGAACTGTGTTCTCTAGGACATAGTTAATTAAACATATTTGTCAGTGTAACCTGTTACAGAGTGAAATGGCACTACTCTTGTTCATAAGTGTCCTTTTTCAGCGTGGTATCAGTAAAACAAGTTATAACTGAACTGGAGGATATTTGAATGGGGAAGCTTGAGTTCTCTTTACGGTGGTCATTACAGTGTGTCGACACTATCTACTTTAGTATCAGACAATAATTTACAAAAAACCAAAACCTAAAGAATGAGTGGATTTTTTTTATTTATGTGTTCTTTACCAGCTTCCGTTGCCAAAGTGACTGTTTCCTTTCTGTTTGGGTTTTTAAATTAATCTTCCCTAGTTAGAATTTCAGGATTTGCTTAGCCATTCTTAATAATAGAAAAAAACCCTTAATTAAATGTTCATCTTTCTGAAGTTCATATTTAGGCTAGATTACAAGTGGAATATCCTGGAAAAGCATTGGATAGGTACATGCTGTTTTAAGGCTTTAAAGTGTCCAGCTTTAAATCTAGCTTGAAGTACTGATCCCATGCGTGTTTCTGATTATGGCCAGTCCAGTCACAGCTAATACAATTTTTCAGTGGAAGATTTGAATCTTCTAGCAAATTCTCTGCAGTTAAGACTAAACTTGTTTATCGGGGATTTGGCAAATTCACTCAGCGTATAACCTGTATACTGATGAATGTAGAACATTAAGAATTCTTTGGCCTTAGTTTCTCAGAGTGCTCATGATCGTGGGTGTCTGTTTTCATAGGTGGGTACTAGCACTTCATTTTTAAGAGATACAGGGAGTGGTGAAGTAGGGGGAAAATCCTGTTTGGAAAGAATATGGCTCTAGCATTCTGTTCTTTTCCTACAGCAATTTGTAAAAGTCAAACAAGACCCCATCAGTCAGTTCTAAAAAAAAATTCTATTTTAGTTCATTATAAACTTGAATTTGAAATTGCACTACAAAATTTTCAAATCACACTAAGGCGCTTTGTAAAACCAATCTAAATTATTGTGATTTTTTTTTCCTAAATGGAACCCTACAGGTGGCACCAACTTTATCTAGTGTTGAGAGACACTGAAATAACTGAGCTTATTTTATTAGCTCGGGCTGTATTTCATTCTTCCTTTTGTTTCCCTCCCCATCGAAACCTGAAGGATGAGAAGCTCACTGTTAACCAAGATGTCCCAGTGCATGAAGGGAAACCTCACATCGTCCACTTCCAGTACAAGATAACGGAAGTGAAGGTCTCCTCCTGGGACGCAGTGCTCTCCAATCAGAGCCTTTTTGTGGAAATCCCTGATGGCTTATTAGCTGACGGGAGCAAAGAAGGGTAAGATGTTTGAGTAGCACATGCAGGGTGACCTGCCTATGGAAGAAGGTATGGCTGATAACCAATCTGACACTGGCACTTGTGTTGACAGGATAAAGTGAGGGATTTATGCTATTCCTCCATTCTTAGATTGTAAATATAAATATTCCATTACTCC
Organism: Mesoclemmys tuberculata; assembly: GCA_007922155.1. Classification (NCBI taxonomy): domain Eukaryota; kingdom Metazoa; phylum Chordata; order Testudines; family Chelidae; genus Mesoclemmys; species Mesoclemmys tuberculata. The sequence goes on from ML675621.1 coordinate 10,274,825, forward strand.
CTTCTACACCAAAACAGCTTCCTTGTTCTTGTGGTTCTGCATGTATTTTTCTCCTGGAGATCAAAATTGATTTGCTCTTCTCCTTTTTAACATAAGAATTCAAATAGTATAAAGGACCAGCATGACTGTCTGGTACTTAGTATTTCCCATTCCAGGTCAGACCAGCAGAGACCCTGCCCTGGTAACCTGCCTCCGGCAGGACCACTTACTAAATGCGTTGGGTGAAGGGGGTTATTTTTGGCACTTGACCAGTTGGATAAGCTTTTTGGGGTGAGCATTTTTATTTCCATACAGATAATTGTTGTCCCAATTTCCCTCTGTCGTCAGTTTGAGTTAGCTTACTCTTAGTGCAGCTGTTTGTAGTTCTACTGTAGCCATCCCAGAATCTTTAAAGTCTCTCTGAATTCTGAGATCCAATAACTTCATGTTGAAGTGGACAGCACAGATTGATTATACATGTTGTGTATACATTTCATTAGGCCCTTACCAAACAGCATGTCAGGATCGTCCTTTCTTTTCCACACCCTTCCATCCTCACTTGCCTTTCCACTTCTTTTGTTTGGTCCCCAGTGTAGATTTGTGTTCCTTAAAAATTGGATCCAACCTCATATGGTATCTAAACATGTTTGGACACCATGCTAGACTGTGTACTATGTACATCTGCACTGTACTCCATCCTGTACCAGTGGTGTCCAGAGAAATCTCCTTGTATTTTCTGTAGTTCATAAATATTCTGGCTCCCCAATCCCCAGACACAGATTCTTCTGTGAGGGTATTTGTCTGCCCAAGTCACCAGTTTCGTAACAGATTATTTTTAGTTAGGTAAAATAAGCCTGGTTGAGGTTTATAATTAAAATAGATCCTTATCATATTAACAAAATCCTTTCCAAGTTAATCCCCCTAGATGTTTTCCAATCTTGCTGGATGAGGTTTAATTAGGTCTTGATTAAATTCCTATTCGTAACTTCCAGTGGTGCAGCGCTAGAGTCTTAGGTCCATGCTGATCGAAGAGCCCAGAATAAACTGATCAGTGGGGCTGTAGTACTTGGAATTAGTGCAATTTACATTTTACTAGTAGGTGGAAAATATTTCAGAAGTTTCTGCCACCTCACCAGCATGTCACTGATGGGAAACTGCTTCATCAGTCTTAACAATGTGAGACCTGTTCTGTGAACAATATGCAAACTCTCACTGGCTCTGAAAAGCTACTTTTCTTCTTCACTGCATCTCCTCGCCCTACTCCCCCCCCATTTCTTTTGTATGAGAAACTTCACAAATCATTTAAAGCAGGAGTTCTCAAACTGGGGGTCGTGACCCCTCCGGGGGTTGCGAGGCTGTGATGGGGGTGGGTCATGAGCTGTGAGCCCCCATGCATGCTGGTAAGGATGGCATGGAATGGGAGGGGTCATCACTTTGGGGGGGAGGCGGTCACAACCAGAAATATTTTCAAAGGGGGCCCCAGCAAAAAAAAGTTTGAGAACCCCTGATTTCAAGATGAAGTGAGAGAAAACAGGACACAGGTTGGATCAATAGCAGCTATGAACTGTTGCTTCTGAAATATGGAGATCTTGGTTACCAAATACCTTTAGTCTGCTCTGGCAGAAAAATGTCTAAACCACTGAGACTGTCAGCATGGCTATGCCAGCAAACCTTTGTAGCATAGATGCAGTCCACACCAACAGAAGGCTTTTCCTGTGGGTGTAGAAACATCAGCTCCATGAGCAACCTTAGCTATGTCAATGGAAGAGGGCTTCTGCTGGCATAGCTGTGTCTACCTGGGTGTTTTGTTGGCGTAGTTGTCAGTCAGGGCTATAGCTTTTTTGCACCCCTGGCTGACTAAGCTTTGCTGATCTAACTTTTCAGTATAGAATAGGCCTAACTCCCAGACTTGAGCATTTGTTCTGGTGGGATAGATATTGGTGCCTAGCACCCTGGCGTGATTGTGGGAGAGCTCACCCCATCTAGTGCCAAGGAAGTTCAGGGACACTTCCCTCACATTTCATGTGAAATGAGAGGGCTGGAGGGCTCACTCAGTGAGTCATTAACTTGTATTGCTGTGGGGCCTGGTTATGCTAGGTGCAATAAAACAACAAAAAGACAGGCTCTGCCTTGACAGAGTTTAGTTGCAGGATTGCTTCTGGTTTTGGGGAAAGGAGGGAGGCAGGCTGTGAAGCAGGAAGGTCCTTTGTTTCCTCCTCCGGTGTTAACCTGGGTGTTTGTGGGGCAGCATCTCGTGTCTCAAAACATCTAAGCAGTTCCTCCTCATGGGCCAGGCTGACAGCGCCCAGCCACTTTCTTGGGGCTGATAGCTTGGTGTGACTGACTTGCTTTTTCCTTTTCCTCCTCCCTGACAGATTATTAGCACTGCTGGAATTTGCTGAAGAGAAAATGAAAGCAAGCTATGTCTTTATTTGCTTCAGAAAAAGCAGAGAAGATAGAGGTGAGAGCTTCAACCTCTGTGGTATTTTTCTCTCCCTTGTGTCTAGAGTGAAACCGCTACTCTGTGAAATGCTGTCATCTGCAAGGCTTTTCCAGGCCACTTCTGCCAGTAGGAAGTTTCCTGTTGTGATCACTGCCCAATAAGCACACTCTTAATTAGCTCGCTTGTAAATTACTTGCCCAATAGGAAATTATTTCTGTTTACTTATTTGAATGACTGATTTCTTGTAAAGAAGGAATATTGGATTTCTCTCTCTGAGTGTCCATAGTAACATGCATCAGTAGGAATTGAGTCGTAGGGACAGTAAGATTCCATGCAGAAAATTGCCTTTCCCTTACTACTTGAGTAGCAACATGAGATCTCTGATATCTTTAGTCAGGACTCATTTAATGTTACCTCTCAGCAAGAAGTGAAACCGCAGCTTTTTCTACCAGGTTCACATGATTTGGAGCGGGGTGTTTATCCTACTGCACATGGTAACTAATGCACTTTGAGAGGTGATTGTACCTGGCTGTTTGCCCTGTGGTTGATCCCTATCATAGTTTCTGAGCGGATTTTTGACCACTTGATCTCCCAGCACTTCCGTTCTCTTCCAGGCCTGTGGGTAATTCTTATCCCAACTGTAGATGTTTATGACCACAGGGGGTTATGCTAGGATGTAATGGATAGGTGATTGGAGCACAGAAGCCTGAGGGAATTTATGTCAAAGCACAAGGTGATGAATGAGCCAGTATTAAATCTTACAAGAATGAGTGAGTGAATGTCTAGTAATCAAACAGCAATGTGATGGTAGGAGTGGGGAGTAGATACAACAAGACTCTCTATAATTCTAATTTTAATCCTTTGCTTTTCAAAAGAGGATTATTCTCCGTCTCTCCTTGCATGGTGGTTTTATCTTCAGACTGGTAGGAGCCCCTCAGTTGCACTAAACACAGGAAAGCATTTTTATAAATAGCTTACCTGAACAGTGTCTTTCTGGAAATGAGGAGCTTTTTGTTCTTAGGAATAGAAAGCTGGCAGCACACTTAAGTTACCCACTGCTGAGACAAGTAACATTTGGTTTCAGGGAGATGTGTACAAAGGCAACTAAAAATATTTTACCATACAGTAAAATTTCATACATGGTCCTGAAACAACTGATTCCATGTTCAAACCCTTTCTTCCTCGTGTGATTTCATGTGCTCTGGAATGCACATTTCCAGTTGCTGAATACTTCGTAGCCAGAACAAATCTGCCTTAATGGTTCCTCCTTTTTGAAAGCCCAGTTAATCTGAGAACGCCAGGTGGTTTTAGAGTGTCTGTTATTGTTTGTATGCTTCTGGAGTACCTGGTCATCATCCCAGCGTAGCTACCATAGATCACCCAGCCATGGTTCCTTGGTAACAAGTGTATCCATGGTATCCAGTTACCTGCCTTTGTGTGTGGATTTGTGGGCTTGACCCGCTTTGCCCGAGTTGTATGAATGATGTGTTGGTGGTGAGATCATACGCTGTACTAAGGCAGCAAGCTGCTTGAGTGGAAGAATGTCCCGAGCCACGGTAAATAATTCCTGCAGCGGTGGCTTTGCCAGTGAGTTCCAGTTGGCAGCCATCCGTGCTTCAAGTGCTCTAAAAGTGGGGTCTGTCATCACCTCCGCATCTGTCTGTCCCCCCGCCCAGCAATTAATTCTGTCCCTAAAAGCACTCTCCACATCAGTTCTGCTGCCTCTTCTGCTCTAGCTGAGGCTCCAGAAAGTATTCACTTCCTTTCCCAGGCCTGGTGGGGCTGCAGCAGGCCCCTCCTTCCCCCCAACCCCCAGGGAAAGGGGAGATGCAGAAGAGCCACTCCTTGCTTGCAGGAGGGAGCAGAGCTGCCCTGAGATGTCGGGCACTTCCTTGTCCTTCCTCCCCCTGGGGATGGTGGCAGCTCCTGAGAGGAATTGGAGAGCTCCAGCTTTTCCTGAAGCAGTCCTGGTCTGCTCTTCTTCCCTGTGAGGTGAGGAAAGCACTGCCCATGGTGGTTGTCTTGCTGTGGGTACTAAACGCACTACATCCAGCAACCTCGCTCACTTTTTAGACCTCTTCTTTCCCAGCTTTGTGACCCAGTGCGCCTCAAGCCCTGGATGCTGTCATTAGTCAGTCCTCACTTTCGCCATGGGCAAGCCTACCAACTGTGTCAAATGCCCTGGGTCCCCATGTCACCTGGAGAATGCTGTTGGATGTTTAAATTTGATTTTATGTAATCATGTGCAGTGAACTCAGTGCCAGCTCCCCAGCTCAAATTTGCATCTGCCAGGGAAGATGTATGCAGACTCCCAATTAACAGCCTGGTCTATAAATAATATCATAGCTCGTGGTATGGAGTGACTCAACAATAGTGTCTTACAGGGAGCTGGAAGAAGCAAGTTACTACTTGAACTTATTAGAGAGACAAGGTGGGTGAGGTAACATCTTTTATTGGACCAATGTCTCTCTCCCCAACAGAAGTTGGACCAATAAAAGATGTTACCTCACCCATCTTGTGTCTTTCCTATCCTGGGACCAACACAGCTACAACACTGGACACCTGAACTTTTAGCATTTAAATGTGTGGCTTACTAAGACCACAGGGTGTGTTGGGAGACTTGTTTTTGCTACCTAGTATGTATGTGTGATGAAATGAGCTGGAACTAACACAGTTCCCCCTTTGCAGAGGTTAGAAGCATTTCTTTTAATTTGGTGCATGACACCCACTGCTTTCCTAGGTGATGTGGGAAGTTGGACCTTTGGTAGGGTGTATACACTTTTCAGATTCTACCAACAGATGTAGGGATGGTCTTTTGACTAAGAGTGCTGGATGTGGAGCTATGAGGAATTTGTGACTGCCACAGCCTCCCTGTGTATCCTTGAGCAAGTCACTTAATCTCCCTGGGCCTCCTTTGTCCATCTGTAAATATTTCTCACAGCCTCCCTGGGAAGAAGGGGCTAGTTCATTGTGAGGTATGTAGGTACTACAGTGAATTTTCTGAAATTGTGTATTGCATTGGCACCTAGAAGCTCCTGGCCTTGTTGTGTTAGGCATGGCACACTCCGTCCCTGCCCCAATGAGCTCTAGACAAGATACCCAAAGGAGTGGGGGGAGAGGGAGATGCAGCATAAAGGACAGACAAGATACAACAGGTGATGAAACCAGCTATGCAGAAAGGACAGGGTAAACATGAAACCTTGATTTCAAGGAACAGCCCACCTAAAAAATGCCTTTTTGGTGGGCAGCACAGCGCTGAAAATGTAGCTTTAGCCCATGTGCATATTGATTCCCCATGTGGAATACAGCTAAGGAGGCGTTTCATTCCTAAAGTTAAGGTTTTTTTTCTCTCTCTCCCTCTCTCCCCTCCTCCATCGGGTAGCTCCGCTTCTGAAGACGTTCAGTTTCTTGGGCTTTGAGATTGTGAGGCCTGGCCACCCCTGCGTTCCATCGCGACCAGACGTGATGTTCATGGTGTACTCTCTGGATCAGAACTCTTCCTCTGATGAAGAATAGCCACTGTGGAATACGTCAGCGTGACCTGAAGATGCTTTTGAGGGGAGAAGGGGTTAAATATCCTTTCCTGCGGAAAGGGAAAACAAGCTTCTGTTGGACTGAAACTGCATTTCTCATTGTTAGGTTGGCCTGTATATCCTCCGAGTTGACTTTTCATTGAAATGTGTTACATATATACATACACGCACGCACACCTACACGTAATCTCCAAATAGTAAATGGAAGATGTTTATGAACTGGCATAGAAGCTCTTTAAATTCAGCAGTGTGTTTACCTGTTAGCCTAGCAGTGCCTCATGTTCGAGCTGGGAAATGGACTCCTGGCATGCCAGGGAGAACACGGTGGCTAGAAGCAGTATCAACTTTTTGACTTTTTAATTCAGTTTTGATTTTTTTCTCCTGATCACCTGATGTGTGGCACACACTCATTTTAGAGACTTGTCGATTTTTATGTTCACTCAGACTCTTAACTGTAAGGCATGTCTTGGGTGTAGACACGTAGAAGGGATGTGCTTGAGTTTGCTCTGAATGACACTACATTTTAAAAAGCCGATATGTTTCTGCACTGGGTTAACCAATGCTGTACACAGCTTCCCTTTTGTTAAAAAAGCTTCTTGCTCTTCCAGCTTTGGTTTAAGCAGTCTTACTCTGTTTGAGGCTATCGCTGCACTATGGCAGCAGTCAGGAAAGGGGCATTCAGGTTAACGTTACTACACTGGCGCATATTTTAGGAGGAGATAAGCCTAGGCCTCTGGCAGTGCCGCAGTGGTAATTACTCTCCTTTAAATGGATTAAAATGAGCATGAGGGCACTGTCTCTGGTTCAGGTGAGCTCTTTGGCTGCTTGTGTGTTAATTGTGTGGAGCAGATGGGAGTCCCTAAGAAAGGTGTGAGCTATCTTGGTCTGAATGGGGGGTCACAGTCTCTAGTGAGACTGGTAAGGAGTTTTTTGTTTTTAATTGATCATGTCCTTCATTATCTTCCTTCTGTTCAAGCAGATGTCAGTGCCTCTGTTACCCATTCAAAGAGACCCTTGGAGGCCTCGGGCTGCTGAGACAAGAACTGCATCAAAGGCCCAAGGGAGTGGAATGTAGCACATGCCACAGCACCAGGGTGGTGAAGGAGGCTCGTGGACCAGCTTTCTCCTTCCCAGATCAGTTCTGCATTTGTCCCTCCCTGAGATTGTGGGGGTGGAGGGGTGGAGGGGGAGCTGCTGGATGTTGTTGATGCGTCTCTCCGTGGAGAAGGGGGTTCAGTTCTTGTGTTGATGCCATTTGGTTTTAGTCTAACTGGCTTTCTTTGAATGCTACATGAGAAATATCTATTTATAAACCCTCCCCTGGGGGTACATTGGGAGCGCGCTCGCTGACCTGGCTGCCTTATCCATTGCGTTGTCCTTGTATGCTTTGTTCTGCTTTCATGTGTATGTGGAGGATGTTGTTTGAAAGCTGAAGCCATTCCATAGACTTTCACAGTCACTGTTTATTTTCAGCGGGCTTGGGGGGGTTGGATCCCATGTTGTTAGTGTGTGAATAAATGGTTTTAAAGTTGGTGTTTCTCTCCCTCCTTCCCCTCCCCCCAAGATGGAAGTGTTCAGATGCTGGCTTGGATGTCCAAGCCCCCCAAGACAGGGTGTAGATTGGCTGAGTTTTGATATTGACCAGGGAGGGGGAGATTTCCTTGTAGGTAGCCAAGCCAGTTGTCACAGGGCTGAGTGTAAGGCTTTTGAAAGGCATTTCACCATCATCCTCTAATCTATATTTTCAAGTAAAATTGTTCCATTATGTAGTCCGTTCTTTTTCCCAGTGCATTGTACAAAACTGGAATGGTCCCATCAAGGAAGTGGTGGGAGGTGTAAAAATAAACTCACTGAAATGCACTGAAGGGACTTAATGCACTGTCCCTGTTAAGACTGACTGGCTGATCTCGGCTAGCTCTGAGCAGACATAGCCGTTCAATGTGTAGTGGAGTTCCACACTGTACTAATTCACACACCGAACAATATATTTGTTTTGCAGTGTTTCTTGAGCGATGAGGCCGCTGCAGATTTCTCTCCAAAACCTAAAATAAGATGTAGCAGCTTTTTAAATCTTGCTTTTCTGCTCCCTAAATGGTTTTCTCTAGATCTTGATAAAATTGGTTGGTAACTTCCTATGCAAAGTTATATTTGTGGTGGAGGGGTGTCAATTCCCCAACAATTTAATTATAACTAGATGTGAATAGTGTAGCCTCCAAATTGGGAGCAGTAAGCAGTGATGTTTGGCTGTGAATGTGATTGTTGTTTTAATAATCACCTTTAAAAGAGCTGGAAGATAATTGCACCTTAGATGAGCAGATGCAAAGCCGAGGAGAGTTGGTAAGCAATGCTAAAGTTAAATTGGGTAACATCTGACAGATTTGAAGAATGAATGGCTTTGATGAAGGTGTAAAATTGAGTTTAGATCAGTGTGAAGCATGAGGAGGAGGAGGGGACCCAACCACTGTATAAAAGGCGAGAAGAATGTACCAGCATTAAGGTGGTGGGATGGAAGATTTTAATTTGCAGCATAAAATCAGCTGGACTATGTGTCTGCAACACAAGACGCTTTCATGGGCACGTTGTCAATTCTGTGGCATGTTGACTTTTTTAGGGAAATTAAAATGAATTTCTAGCTCTTAAAATTGTGAGGGGGAAACCTTCTAGCAGAACAGGCTGTACCTGAGGCAGACTTGCTTCGCTGAGTGTGGAGGCACTGGTCCAGTGGTTTGCCAGGCTGCAGCGGAAAGCTTGCGCAGAGTCTTGCTATTCGGAGCCTTATGGACACCGTTGAGTCTGTGAGTTGAGCTGACTCGTTCTGCTTCCAAGGAGAGCTGAGCAGCTGCACAGGTGAATTGACTAGGAAGGAGGACGCAGTAGTGGAATCCAGGGGAGAGGTAGAATTGTGGAGACCTGCCATTCCAGCAGCCTGGAGGTGTGGGGGGAATTGTGGACAATTACCTTCTCCCTTCCAGAAACTGGTAGGAGTTTGTCCCTTACCATACCTACTAACGAGGGGCTGAGGCAAAATGTGGAGCTCTTAATCAAGGTCTTGAAGGACTCCTTTCCCACAAAAGTGGCAGCAGACTTGATTTGGGTGTTAATCCTGGACAATTCCACAGAACAAAGCTCGTGTCAGCCTTCTGCCCATAGGCTTACTCCTTTGGCTAAGGTGTCTGAGAAAGTGTCCACGTCCCAAGGGAGATGCGTGCGTACAATGGGTTAAACTAGAAAAGCAATAGAGTTTGGGGGTGTAGATGGGAAGAAAACAGGAGAGGAGGTAGAGAACACAACACAGGGAGAAAGAAGAGACCGGAGACAAGGTAGGAAAAGGTCTATTGGAGGGGAGCAGAAATAGAAAATAAGTTGGAATCACTCCTTTGCATTGCAGGGTGGGGGTGGCCGTCTGTGGGCATTCATGCTGAGCTGTAGGGCTAATCTTCAGGCCAATGGGCATTTGGTGCCCATTTTCCAGCCCATGAGCAATAACGGCTCTCCGCAGGCTTGGTTCAGCTTGCGCTCACTGTGCCTTATTTCTAAGGTGCTGTCAAAAGATGATCTCGGTGGTAGCGGATGCAGGGTGGTTTCCCCAGCCTTTGCTTTGTTCCAGTGCACTGGTAAGTGGCCCTAAACCATGAGCGCTCAGTGTGTTGGTCTAACTGCTGGGATGCTCAGTTGCGCCTGGGGAGAAAATCATGGAGTGAGGGCACCTCTTGTGCAGGGAATACTTTAGTGGGTGTGGTGTTATGGTATTGTTTAGGGGTGTGTCTAAGCCAAAAAGTAGGTACAGCCCCCTAACCTTTGGGAAAACTCACTTCTGGGGGCAAGTTCTGTGGCTCAAGCCCCTCAGACTTGTGCACAGGGAGCTGCAAACCATGCTCTGGATAGTCTCTGGCAGCTGTGGTGTGTCTGTGACGAGCAGGGATGCTTGTAAAGTTTCAGTGAGCTGTGAGGGATCCCTGTGGGGAGGGTGGGCTGCTCTCTTCTCTTGTCAGCTCCCTCAAGGTAAAGCTGCTCGTCTTCCCTGCTTTGAAATTCCTGGCTCTGTTGACTGACTGGCACATGCTACCTGAGGCTGAAACGAATATGAGCATCTGACTTCTGTTTCCTTGGAAACACTATGCCTGGTAATTATGCCCTGTGCAAATGTCCTGAGGGTGCCCTTCCTCTAGAGCACCGGCCCAATGGCAGCCAGAGGGGACATCTAGCAGCAGGGTTAGATGAAGATACCTAGTCGAGGGAAGTTTTAAGGAGACAGCTTAATTTTCAGCCTTATTGGTCAATTTCGAAAGCTCTGCTCAAGCAGTGCGTGCAGAGAAGTGGCATGGGCCTGTGTCATGTGGGGGGTGTCAGACTAGATGAATGCAGTGCTCCCTTCTGATTCCCTCGAATCTCTGAATACTTGAAATGCTTCATTTATAACCCTATTGTTTAAAATGAATTTACCTTTTCTTGCCACTTTTTAAATGAAAACTAAAACATTTTTATTTAATTCGTTAGTGTTCTAAGTAGAACAGATTTTTGTAAATAGTTACTGTTCAATACCGGGGGGGGGAGGTGCCAAGAAACTTTGTCAACATCACTGTTCCCAACAGACAGTGCCCCCTTAGTGCCCTTACTCCTCTGTTGCTGCTGGCGGCCAGAGCTGGGAAGCTGGAGAGCGGCTGTTAATCGGGTGCCCGGCTCTGAAGGCAGCGCGGGCTGCCAGCAGCAGCGCAGACCTACGAGGTGCAGTGGCTATACCATGCCCCCCTCCCTTCTGCATAACGTTGGACCCTTGTATCGGGAAGGGTGGCTAGGGCAGGGCTGAGGCAAACTTTGGGGTGGCCACCCCATCAGTGTCTGAACATTAACTGATAAATTACGGGTTTTGCCAATCTCCCTGTTCTGATTGGTCTGCAGTTTAATGCAGCTTTCACTGGCTAAACAAACAAGCCCTCTAATGGCATCTCGGTCCCAGGGCCAGTCTTAGGGGAAGTGGGGCCTGGGCCAGCTTCTCTTTTGGAGCCCTTTTTCTGCAGCCAGAGACCTGCTGTGCACTGGGCTCACAGCCCATGACCCTCATGACCTCATTTGAGACACCCTGCTCTAAGGCTTTACACGGCAGTGGCCTGCCTCGTGAGCAGTCAGTAACTAGAGCAGGCGTGTAATGTCTGCTGGAGCTAAGGTTACAAAGCTGTCAGATATCCATAACTTGCTGAAAGTGCCCCTGGCTCCTGCTTGCTGTCAGTGTGTGACTGAGGCATTTTAAAATCAACGAAGCTTTCACTTTTTTTAGCATAGAGGGGGTGAGGGAAAGTTCCCTCTTGTTTAAAAAAAAAAAAAAAAAGTGGCCTGTTTGTTAGAGAATCTGTGCATAGCTCACTGCATAAAAGGGGGGGGGGGTGTAAAAATGGCACTGCTGTGGGTTTGACGCTTATGCATTTTCCTGTGCCATGATCTCCCGCATCTCCGACTAGTTGTCCAGCCTTGGCACAACTCCAGCCTAGTTCCTGACCCCCTGCAGTTGGGAAAATGAGGTGCTGTTGGACTGAACGCTACAGGAGCTTGGTCTCAGCTCTGTGCTGTATGGTGGCCCCACGGTTCAGGTTTCATAACTCCTACTCATCTTATCTACAAGTGTTCCCACCACTTGGTGTGATTATATCAATCCTCGCTACAGCTGCCGTGGCTTTATCCCTCCACAACCTAGGTGTGGTACTGCCTGGCCAGCCCATCTGTGACTTAGGGGCTCTGGGCATGGGGAGAGATGCCTACCACCACCCATCCAGGGCCCTGGGGCACTGCCCAAGGAAGGGCCAGCCCTCTAAGCCCCCCATCCTGCCATCAGAACAGGCTAGATGCTGTTGTGCTTTGCCAGCCCCCCTGCAGGCATTCAAAGGTTGAGGGTTGGATGATGTCTGGGTCTGGCTTAATGTGCTGACAATCCTGTTAACACTGCACTGTGACACCCACTGCTCACTGGTGTAATTAAGGCGCTTATCTTGCCTGGTGTAACACAGGCTGAGGCCAGTCAGGGGCCTGCCTGCAGCCTTCCTTGGTGGGGGCTAGGGGTGAGGCAGGAAGCCTAGTGCAATGGTCCCCCCTTATCCCTCAGGAGTGGGGGGCATAGTGTGGGGACCTCTGGCCTAGTGTTTAATGGCATAAGGACTGCTAGCTGCCATGGCCTCTCCAGCCCAGTTTCTTCTCCCCCCCCCCTCCCCCCGTGCACTGTGCTTAAACCTCAGGCACAAGCCCTGAGCGGGCAGCAGCTTGTGTCAACATATGACACTGGATGACTCTTTCCTGGCCTTCAGCTCACACCACCTCCAGGAGGGGAAATCCTCACCTGTCTCTGGGCACAGGAGCCCTCCCACTGCTCACCTCTGCCCTTTATGGCACATAGCGCTGGGGGCAGCAAGGTGCCAGCCCAGCTACAGCTGCACATCTGCTCTGGTGTGGGATGAACATCGAGTGCACATTACAATGGTAGAAAGAGTGCCATTAAATGTAAGTGCCTGCCCCGCCAGGCTAAGGGGCTGCCCTCAGAGCACGGGACTACTGCACCAGGCCACCTCTTAGCTACACAGGCACCTCCTCTGCCATGGGGAGAGGGAGGCCTAGGAAATCCAGCGTGAGCCAGGGCACGGGCAAGCGGAACAGGCAGCAGAGCCCAGGTTCTGTTTTGCCCATTGCAATAAGTGGGGGGGGGGGAGATTAAAGTCACAGGGGGGCTCTGTAAGCTCTTGATTTCCTGGCCCTTGTTACCTGCTAGGACAAGCCCTTCTGGTCCTGCACCCACGGTGTTGATGGGACCCACCTCCCTTAGCTCCTCTGCTGCATTAGTCTGTGTTTGCTGAAACACCCCAGAATTACCTGGAATATGGGGCCCTGCTTTAGAAATGAAATGCCAGGTTAAGGGATTCAGGGCACTAAACAAACCCTTTAACGTGTGCCTGGCCTGTGGGCTAGCTGCTGCCATTCCTACAATTGTGGCTGGGCTAATATTCTAAATCGCCCCCCTCCACAACTGCAATGGCCTTGTCTATACCCCTGCTTATGTCTGCAAAACTTGTCACCGCTGCTTGCAGAAGTGGGTTTGCAAGAGCAACAGGAGAGCTCCTGGCCCCTGGCCTAGAGCACCGATACACGCCAGCTTAGGGGTGAGCTCTCTAGTGTAGACAGGGCCTTAAACTTCTCAGAGCCCCCAGCCCTGCTGCCTGCTCTGTGCTTTGGCCAGGGAGGACACAGCCGGTACCCGTGAGCAAGGCAAGCTAGCCCTGAAAGGAGAGAAGCCTGGGCTGGCACAAGAGGTTCTCTGGGAGGGGGCAAAGAAACTGGGAGCCTGCAGCCATAACATGGAGGGGATCAAAATAAAGTGGGGATTGCAGGGCTGGAAGGAATTCAAACCCAGTCCTCCCCCAGCCCAGCCAGCAGCCACACGGAAGCAGGGCTTTACTTCAGATGGGGAGTTGCAACTGGCCACCTTTGCGCACTACAGGTGCAAGCCACGCCCACTCTAGCAGCCTGCGTGTCCCAGCCGTTTAGCTCTTGCTTACAACCGCCAGCTGTTGCCCAAAGACCCAGGAGAGGTAAAGACAACAGCCGGAACAGCAGCGAGCCTGCCGAAAGGAAACGAAGTCAAGCAGAAAGGACGTGGCTGAAGCCCTTGGAAAGCCAGCCAGCTGGGGGGGAAGGGGGAGTTTAAGCCACTTACCACAGGCTCCCTCTCCATGTCCACGTCTAGGCCGGTGGGCAACGGTACGTGGAAATGAGTGATGCTTCCAGAAGCCGCCAGGCACATTCTGCTCATGCCATGCTAGATGTGGCACCAGGCACTTTATCCTAGGAGCTGCCCAGCTCCTGCTGCCAGGCAGGGGTGACTGGGTTGGTCGCGCCTGGGATGTCCAGCTGAGACAAGCTCCCTGTGGGCCTGGCAACCCACTGGCAGCAGGCACTCATTGCAGCAGCCGCTCTGCAGCTGCGGTTTTGCTACAAACAGCACGTTACCCAAGCCCACTGGATAATCCTCAATCCACCAGCAGCCCTTCAGGGGGAGTGCAGCCTGGCACCCAGTGGGGGATGGGCAAAAAGAAAAAGCAACCCTCGAACATTGGTGATTGTCTATTAAAAAGATTTATTCTCTCCCCACGCCTGGCTGGCCCAGGCAGGCAGAGCAGGGGCTGTGTGTATATATTTTTATATATATATAGATACATATATATATATAAAAAAAAAACAAGGAGCTTGGTAATAATGTACACTTTACAGAAGGGCAGCATAGGAAGACTGAAATTAAACCCAACACAGCAACTCCACTGGAAACGAGCTAGAACAGCAACGTGGCAACATCCTGCTGGGCCCTGCTCACGGCACCGGGCGAGGAACTCGACTCCCTGACCACACACGGCCACAAGGGAGGGATTGCAGGGGAAGGACAGCCCCCTATCCAGCTGACCCCCCCCATGCCCCAGCAGGGGGCACAGCTGCTGCAGCCAGAGCTCCCCAGGAACATGGAAAATAGACTGCTGTGGTAACAACCCATGCAGGGGAGGTGGAGGGCAGGATGCTCAGGAAGTGGAAACCCTTTGCCCCCTGCCTGTGATTGCTGGCAGCCGCAGGGCACCGAGTTGTCCTGACAGCCCAAACCCTCCTGTTCTCCATGGCCCTGAAGTCCGGCTGCCAGGCCCCCCCACGCTACCGAGCAGCTGGGCCAGGAGTCGATGCTGTCTGGCCCTAGCTGATTCCAGGCTTGGCACGGCTGCCTGAGGGACTCCCAGCTGCCAGAGCTGATGTGCACAGGTGGGAGGCAGGCCAGCGACCCCACCACAGGGCACGAGGACCACACATCCACCTGTCCCGGCCCATCCCACCTGTGCCTTGGGGGTACAACACACGATGGGCCCCACTCCCCCTGCTGGGAACCAGGCTCCACAGCCCACATGGCTCTGCAGGGGTCACTTCATGCCACCTTCTCCAGGCCACACGCAGAGCAAAAGGCTATGTCAAGGACCCCCCTGGAGGGGGCTCTGCCCCCCAGCCAGGTAGTCCGCACCCACCCAGCCAACCCGACTCTCCCTGCATCGCCAGGCCCTGCAGAAACTGCCTGGACTCCGGCACATTACACCAGCCAAGGGACCTGGGGGCAGCTGCTCTGGCCACAGTGTGCTGGAGGGACCCAGCAGCATTTCCCAGCCTCCTGCTCCCAGGGGACAATAAGCACACCCTCTGCCCCCCCTCGGTGCCCAGGCAGCCTTTGGCCCTGGCCTGCGGAGGGAGGCTGGGCGGCCCCTCCCTCCCGTCCAGCAGATCGCCGGCCGTAAGCAGAGCAAACGCGTGTTCTTTGACAGACAACGAAAGGTTGAAGGAATGAGTCCAGTGCAGAGCAGGGGAGGGCTGCACAGATGTGCTACCTTCTCTGGACACCAGGGCAGATGAAGATCGAACAGCGTCTCCTCTTCGATTGTACGCGGGGCAGGGGGGCTCCTCCCCCGGGGAAAGAAACAAAAACCAAAACAACAGCTTGCAAACAATTCCTTTTTACAGTATGTACAGCGCCCGTGGGCGAGCGCGGCACGTACACCCCGGAGACGCCCAGAGTAACACCCCGACTCCCCCTGCCCTGGGCAGGGCCAGCACCACGCCAGGGCACTCCTGAGGCATCTGGGGGGACGCCACCAGGGGAGCCAGCCCCTGCTCTGCTGGGGGACCTGGGCCCACAAGCCTCAGTGTGAAAGCGATGAATGGGGGGTGAAATAGGCTGGCTGGGATCAGCTGCGAGGGCCTGCTCACTCCTGGGGATCAGCCCCTCAACGCAGCACCTGGGCTGGGCACTGCCCTGCAGTAGCAAGCTGCCTGGAGGCCAAGGAGGGATCCTTATGGGGCATCAGCAAGGAGTACTTGGGCTCCCTGATGGCCTGGCAAAGCGCTAAGAGTGCTTGTTTCCCACTAGGCTACGTCTGTGGCCTGGGAACCGGTGTCCGAGGGAAAGAGACATTTCACAGCGGGACGCGCCCAGCCCAGTTGCACTTGCTTTCGCCTCCCAAGCCAGCCACAGCTTGGAAATCAGAAATTAAACATCTGCGAAATCAGCTCAAGTTTGGTGTGGCCAAGACAGGCCCCGCAGCAGGAAAGCAGAGCGCCCAGCCCATGGCCGAGATGCTGTCGCTGCGTCGGGTTGCCTTAGCCCAGAGCAGACGTCCCCCACCTTCACGGACTGGCCAACCTGCATCTAAACAAACTCAGGAGAACCTACTTAGCTGGCACTGGAGGATCTTCCAGTCTCCCCAGTACACATGCAGTGCAGAGAGCACGCATAGCACGCCCCCAGATGTGTTACCGTGCACTCACTGACAGCTATGCAAGTGTAGGGGGCCCAGGACAGAATGGCTGCATAGCCGATCACCCTGCCGGCAGAGCAGGGAGGCAGAGCGCACGGAGGAACAGCCCACTGAAGAGCCTTGTTTGTGCCAAATCAGGGTCAGTCTTTGCCACAGCAAGCTGTGGGCCCTGCCAGCAGGGTAGGCACGTGCAGGGGCCAGTAGCTGCCAGAGGAGCGGAAAAGAGGCGGTAAGGAGTGAGGTGGGAATGAGGCAGGAGACAGCTGGTGGGGGCGCTGGGCAGGGGGGAGACTAAAGAGAGAACCCTAGCAGCAGAGCACCCTGAGGGGCCGGGCCAGGTGCCAGAATTGCAGGTGCCATCCTGGCTCTAGGAGAGACTTCGCCAGTGACCCCATTCACCCCACACTGGACTCCTGGGATGCGTGCCCAGGGCCTCGCCGCGCAGCCAACACGGGCAAACGTGCTTAACAGAGTATGAATGCCGAGCGAGACGCTGTACCGATGTGTGCGCCACTCTGCACTGAGCACCCCGATCCCACACTGACGCCCGCTGCTCTGACCCACCCACATGCGCTGCTGGTAACCTCTCCGCACTCCTACCAATCAAACGAGCCCTAACTTGCTCTCCTGGGACTGCGAGGCCAGGTGCAGGCGACTGTAGCGATCTGGTCTGTGCTCACGTGGAGCCAGGTGCGAGGGCCGTGCGGTGACCAGGCCCATGGCTGGCGTGTCCTGGCCACCCAGTGTCCTGCGCTGCTGTGCAAAGCAGGGACCTCCAAAGGGACACTGAATTCAAATCCAGCCGAAACCCTCCGTGCTTCCGTAGCCTCCTCATTCGCTTCCACTCCAAGTGACGGCTGCCAGCAGAATAAATATTCCTGGAGGTCCCAGCTTCCTGGCTCCTGGGGAGGGGCGGGATTCAGCGTGTCCGATCGGGAAGAGGAGAGTCTGCCTCAGATTGGGGCAGGAACGTCAGACAGAACAATTAACACCATTCAACTGATGTCTAATGGAATTCCCAGCGTGTCCTCACGTGAGCCAGTCACATGACTTGGTACAGCCTCGGTTGGCCAATCACGGCGCGTCCTGCCAAGAAACATCCAAGGAGAAATCACTCCGGTGCCAACGCTGCATCCACCCTGGGGTGCCCCGGCCACGGGGAAACCAGAGAGATGGGCCTCATCCATCCCTCCTGGGGCAGCCGCAAAGGAGCCAGGACCCAGAGATTGGCAGCTGCTCGCGCAGGCCCTGAAAGCAGCCACTCGAGCATCACAGCTGCGGTTACTAAGCACCCTTGGGAGCTCCCAGGCTGGGCAAGCAGGGGGCTGCACGTCGGGACTGAGGGGCACCGGCAGAGCTGTGGCAGGGGTGGGGAGCCCCAGATGAGAATAGCTGGGGGCTGCACATCAGAGCAAGGCCAGCCCCTTCCCAGACTTGGCCCCGTTTCCGAGACAGATGCCCCAACGCGACGTTATGTTTGGCTCAGCCCTGCCCACGCCCTGGGGCAGCTCCCAACCCCCTTTGCTGCAGCACACCACCGCCTTACCGTTCTCACCTCCGGGGAGGAGGGTATAGGGAGGGAGCAGAGCCCTGCTGGCTGGCGACAATGGCTGTCGAGGAGAGACCTGTAGTGAGAGGCAGAGAAGGGTTAGTGACCTGGGAAGGTGGCCTGGACAAGCTCACAGCTCAGCCACGTGCCCGTCATCCCGCTTACTGTGAGCTGTGCTCTGGGACAGGGACAGCCCGGAGCTGAGCAGAGAGAGCAGCCCCGAGACAGGCCGTACCCCCAGCAATGAGGTTAGGCCATGGGCAGCCACGGGAGGTCCGTGCTGCTGTTACCCTTCTCCAGGCCAGCCCATCACGGCCAGCTCTAGGTACTGCTTCATGGAGATTCAGCCAGGAAGGGGTGTTCTCCCACTGCTTTTATCTGCATAGCTTAGTGCCCCAGCTTCTGCCCCACTCATCCACACCCTCTGCGCCACCCCGGGATTCCCAGCCTTCTATCCTCCCTCCAGCCCGTCTCTCCTCAGGGCTCCCTACCCCAGAGGCAGAGGTATGGCTTTTCCCCTGCCCCACATCTCTGGCCTGGCTCTCACCTGTTGCATAGGGCAGGTTGTACTGGGCCGGCAGCAAGGAGTACCCCAGGTGGTGGTGGTGGTGGTGTGTTGACATCAGGCGTTGGGAAGGCGAGGTCCGGGGCCGATCTACGCTCCTCTCTCCGCCTGCTGCTCCTCCAACGCTGCTGCAGCCACCACCCCCCCCTGCTACCCCACAGCCGCCGCGCTCCCGCTCCTGAGATGCCTTCTCGCTGATCTGCAGAGGAAAGCAGAGCCCCGCTGTTGAGGGCAGGGGAGCCAGAGACCCGCCCGCTGAGAGATCAGCAGGGCACCGCGGGGAGACACTGCAGCCAGCCATGCACCCGTCTGAGCCCAGGCCCAAAGCACGGCCAAGCCAGCAACAAACTCCTCCTCCGGCGAGACATAGCCGCACGAGGACTCATTGGGGCACGTCTCTCAATGGCCCCGCTGTGCTGCCTGGGGCGCTGCAGCTGGCAGTCCAGGGCCGCCTTGTCCCAGCAGAGCCCAGGGCAGGATTCTGGCCCAACCAGGGCAATTCCAGCCTTCCCCACAAGTGCCCCTAGCGAGGCCCGCAGCTCCACTTCCTGCCCGACAGGATGGCACTGTAGTGAGGCAGGCGGCTCCCCCCAGGGGCAGGGGAAGGGGTTGCGGGGGCCCCGTCATTCAGAACCATTCGTTTGCCACTCAGCATGTGGCCCCAGCGAGTCCGTCAGTAGGAGGGGACGATTCACAGGAGCAGCCTCTGGCCTGTGCTGCGCCATGGCCTCCTCAAAGGAACGTCTCCCGGTGTCTGAAACCTGGGCGTGCCCAGGCCTCCCAGCAACCCTCCAAGGGCCGGGGAGGAAGCGAGGCCCTGTGGTTAGTGCAGGGGACAGCGTAACCCCCTCACTGACTCACTGGGTGCCCTGGGTTTCGGTTTCTGCCCTGCACACGGGCCAACACACGCAGCGCTGGGGTCCTGGACCTTCCAGGCATCCCTATGACGGGTCTGGGACAGGCCACGCCAGTGTAACTCCCAGGGCAGGAGAGGGTGCCCATAAACTCTCCACAGGTGGCCCCAGGGTGAGGCCTGGCCCAAGTGCTGAGTGTGGGTCCTGGTCTCCACAGGTGGCTGCACAGTATGGGGGCTCGGCCCCATTCCCAGCTGGCTCCCAGCCCAGGGAAGTCCCGTCCCCCCACACTCCAGCCCCGCCCCTCACCGTGGGAGACTTGCTCTTGTAGTGGCTGGCGTGCTGCTGCAGGATGTCCAGGGCTTTGGACTCCGAGCTGGGTTTGCAGCTCACGCTGGGGCTGGCTCGAGCCTTGTCACCGTCCTCGCTCCCGGAGGCCTTGCTGCCATACGGGGAGAAGGAATAGCTGGAGGGCAGGTAGGATCCTGTGGGGGAGAGGCCAGTCAGAGCCCAGGGGAGGAAACACCAGGGCCAGCCCCCCATCTCACCCCAGCCCCCGCGCCAGATGCCTCCTGGCCCCCCCCCATCCCCAACTGCTTCCCGGGCAGGGGGCTCCTGCTGCCTGAGCCCCGTGGGCAGTGGTACGCGGCGCTGAGCCAGGGACAGAATCAGGCACAATGGCCTTGCCGGTTCCCACCCAGGGGCACACAACCCAGCAGGGCCGTCCCGCACCCTGGCACGCCTGCCCAGCCGGCCGTGGGAGCCCCAGCCTTCCCTGCAGCAAACATGGTGTGACCGAAACTGCCGCACCCTTGCTCTGCCACGCTGCTGCCGGGTGAACCCCGCTTGCCCCAACCCCAGCCCCGGTGTTCGCATCTGCAGCTGTTCCAGCCCGCCGCAATCCGCCTCGTCCCGCCTGTCCCTGTGCGGGGTCGACGCAGGTCCCGGGATCCGAGCAGAGACACCAGGCTGGCGGCTGGACTGTGGGTGCGAAACGCGGGGGCTGCCTGCCCAGCTCCACTCAGCTCATGGCACCCAGCCCCGAGACACAGAGCCGAGCAAGGGAGGAGACGCCAACGCTTCCCTGCAGGGTGAGCGCGCACCATCACGCCAGGCCTGCACCCTAATCCCAGGCAGCCACCCCCCAGCGCCCATACCTGGGTAGTTCTGCATCATGACGGTCGGCATGGCCCTGTAGCTGGGGTGGTTGGGGTCGTACGACTGGCTGTAGGAGTAGCCGTGCATGTAGGGGATGTAGGACTGGTGCTGGGTGAGGGGCGATGACACGGGGACGTGGACGCTGGGTCTGGGATCTTTCCCCACCAGGCGGGACTCCTCGGGGGACGTCAGCTTGCATTCGGCGCTCGTGCTCTCCTTGCCGTCCTCCTTGGGGCCGGGCTCTTTGCTGCGGCTCCTTTCTTCCTTCAGCTTCCTGTCCCTCTCCTCCTTCCACCGCTCCTCGTCACTCTTCAGCTCCGAGTACTTGGCAGGGTACACGTAGGTCCACATCCGGGGCTCCGCTTCCTGCCGCAACCAAGAGCTGTCACAGCTGTCGTGTCCCAGTGCCGCCTCGGCCTCTGCCTCCCCAGCCAGCGTCTCCCCGGGCTCCCAGCAAAGCGCTTCACTGCCCCTAGTTGGCAGCATCAGAGGGGCAGCACAAGGGCCAGGCACCTCGCCCTTCTCCGAGAGCCACTGAGCCATCATGCAGGTGGGCAGCCAACGCCCTGCATTACGCACAGGCCTCCCAGCCTGGGCCCTCCCCAACACCCGCCAGCGCCCTCTGGCCCAGTCCTCCCCACTCCCGCCAGGCAAGCCCAGCACCCACTGGCCTGTGAAGTGACGGGAACTTTAACAAGGGGCCAGGAGGCAAAAAGAAGGTGAGGGCAGAAGCGGGGAGCACCACATGGGCGTGGAAGGAGAAGACCCCACAGCCCTGGTCTGTCTCCCCCAGAGGGCAGGCGGCTCTGCCGGCTTCTCGCCATTCCCATGTCCCAATTCCAACCCCCGTGGCCCGTTAGCATTCAGGCGGCCAGCGTGGCGCGTGCCCCAAGGGGGCCCCAGCCGGTCCTGAACCAGCCGTGGTCTGTCAGCTCCCTGCCCCCAGCTCATCCCCGTGCACCGCACAGGTTTGCTTTGCTGAGCCGGCTGCCAAATGCCAGGCTCCCTGGCCAGCCTCTTCGCCAATATAAATCCCCTCGCACTGGGACAAGCTCCCTTCCTTTCTCAGCAGAGCACGGCACAGACAGTGGGGCCGTGGTCCAGAGGGAAGCACTGCTCTGGCTGGCTGTGCCCTCAGCCCTCTGCCCATCGGCTGGGCAGGCCCTGCAGTGTCCGGCTGCTGTCAGCACATGGCTGGGCACACGCCTTTACCTGTCTGTACCAGAGGACGGGATCCACCTCCGCCTGCCGGCCGCAGTCCACGCCCGCTTTGGACTCCGCCGCCTCCTTCCCCAGGTGGCTGGCCTCGGCCAGCTTCACCTTGAGTCCCTCGGCCACCTGGCCGGGCAGCTTGGAGGAGTCTTCCAGCTTGGGGATAATCACCGACTTGGCCATGTCGGCCGCCCCCGGCTCCTTGGCCTTGCTCAGCCCAGATTTCACCAGGTCCGTGAGGCTGGGGGCTTTGGTGAGCGTGGGAGGGACGGACGGCTTCTGCTTCCAGTCCTCCTTGAGGGCCGCCTCCCTCTCCTTCAGGCCCAGGTCGGCTTTCTTCTCCAGCCCACGGGGTGGCGGCTGCTCCAGGCTCTGCCTCTGCTTCTGCTGCTCCTCGTACTGCTGGCGGTAGGCTGGGCTGGTGCTCAACAGGTGGGCGTGGTAGCCTTGCTCACTGTAGCCATAGGGAGGCACGTAGGCATACTGGTTGTAGTACAGGGACTGCATGTACATGTTGGGGCGCTGCTGGATGACCGAGGGCTGCTGGCTGGAACTGCTCAGCTCCACCTTCTTCTCCTCGCAGCCTTCGCTCTTCACCTTGACCTCCGGGCTCTCTGGCTCCTCGTCCTTCTTCATCTTCAAGGCCTGGCTCTCCACGGCAGCCTGGCTGCTGGGGTTCATGGGCCCAGGGCTCGACTGGGGATAGCCGGGGGAGTAATAAGCTTCGAAGCCTTGGTAGTAGGGGGAGTCCTTGCTCTGGGGCGGGGGAGGGAAAAGCACTTTCTTCGTACCTTCCTTGACCAGCTGCTCTGGGTCCTTGACCTTCATGCTCTCCAGCTTACCCTCCCCGTCCTCCCCTGCGTCCGAGATGTCCGAATAGGCCGGGCTGTTGGTTTTCACCGAGCCTGCCTCCGCCCCGTTCTGGGTAACCACGTGCAATGGGGTCATGGGCTGGGTCGGGGCAGCGGCCGCGTTCTCCAGCCGGCTGGTCCCTCCGATGGAAGGGCTCGGGGCGTTGTCCGTGAAGCTGTAGATTTTATCCGCTTCGGCCTTGATGCTGGCGAGCCGGCTCTGGTGTGGGTCAGATGAACCATTCAGGAGGCCATCACCTTTGGTCCCAAGTTCGCCAGATTCCCCTCGGAAGGGGCTTTTGCCCTCCTCCGCTCGTCCGACTTTCCCAGGAGTGAGGGGGTTTTCCACCTCCTTGGGCTCCTTCTTTTTCTTGTCCTTCTTCTTCTTGTCCTTGGCAGGGGTCAGGGCAGGGTTGACCGTGAAAGGCTCCCCCATCACCGTGGGCTTTGGCTGGATTGGCTTCAGCTGGGGGCTGCTGGGCAAGGCCTGGACGACGGTGGTGGTCAAGCCTGCAGAAGAGCCAGGGCTTGCGGCAGTGAATGTGGCTGTCTGGAAGGTGTAGATCTGCTGCGGGGGAATAGCAGGGGCAATGGGTCTCGCAGACTTCAGACTTTTAGAGGGAATCTTCTCCGGCTTTGCGCTGGCTGGCTTCTTGGACTTGTCCTTGTCCAGGCACCTCTTCTCTAGCGCGTCAAAGCCATCGTTGCTTGTCTCATCCACCACAGAGGGGCCGTCCTCGGAGCCGTCGTTGGACAGGGCTCCGGGGTCCACGTCGCCTTCTCCCCCCAGCTTCTTCTTGCAGGGGGCCTTGGTGCCAAATTTACCGGACGGGGAGGGGCTGTGGGGTTCCAGCAACCGGACCTTGGGTGTGGCCGATCGGGCCGGAGAGAGGGACCCCTTCTGGGCACCCGCAGCCCCGTTGCAGCTGCCGACATCAGCGTGAAGGGGTGGGTCCTCGCCGCACTCGCTGTCCCCGTCCGCTTCTGGCTTGCTGTCGTCGTCAGTGTGCGCGTGGGCCTGGTGGTACTTGAGCCCGTTGATGTGCTTGTACTTCTTGTTGCAGTTCGGGTGAGGGCAGTCGATGAGGATGGGAGAGGGGCAGTTCCTGTCCAGGATGACGGGCTCCATCTTGACCCCGGCCGGGGGCGCAGCTGCTGAGCCCATGGAGTTGGTGCGGATGCGCTTGCTGCCCTTGGAGTCCTCCGAGCTGGAGTTGAGTTCCATGTCAGAAAGGGGCTTGCTCTTCCGTTTGCTGGCTGAGGAGGGGCTGGCCTTCACATCCTCAGTGGCACCGCCGGGTGGGGGGCGGTGATCCGAGGAGGTCTGGCTGCCCCGGCGCCCTTTGCTGTTGGTCCCTGCCCGGGTCTTGCTGCTGTTGCTGGTCCCCTTGCTGTCCGAGGCGGCAGCAGTCTCGCTCCCCGGCGTGCTGCTGTTGGGGCGCATGCGCTTGCCTCGGCCCCGGCCGTTCCGCATCTCCAGGTCGCTGGTTGGAGAGTCGCAGAACCTAGGGAGGAAACAACAGGGTCAGGAGCAGCTGCATCTCTAGCCACACAGGATGGCGCGGGCAGGCTTCATCTTTAAGTGGAGCTGGGGTCCCAGCATGCAATGCTCCACATCAGCTGCTTGCTCTCGGCTCACCCCATGCCCTCTCTGCAAGGTGGTTTACAGACCCTGGCCGGAAGGAACTGAGACAGGGCAATGACGGGCTACTAGCCCATGCCACGCAGGGTCTGCAGTGCAAACAGCACCGGCAAGGAGAGCTCCAGCACAAGCCAGGGTGAGCGGAAAGGCTTGGCGACAGGCAGGCACAGGGCCGCGTGGCACCAGACTGTCACTTGCCTCCGAAAGGGAATGAAACAAGTTGGTGGAAGGGCAGGGGCCACCCCCACGTACTGACCCCCACCCAGGGCCCCCGTTGAGGACAGTCAGACACAGCTACTCCTGTGGCCCGTCTATGCCAGCCCAGGCGCGTGGCAGGTGGGGGCACTGGAGAGCGACAGGAGGTGCCCCCTTGCCAGGGCTCTCGCCCAGCTCAGCCAGGCCAGGTGGGGAAGGACATTTGGGTTAGGATGCGATGGCCTGGTCTACCCGAGCTGGAGACCCCTCCACTGATAGACCCTGTGCAGGCCCTCTATCCCCAGCCCCGCCACTCAGGCCATCAAGGCCCAAGTCCAGGACAGGTTCAGCCTTCACACGAAGGCCAGGTGGCGAGTGAGGGCCCAGGCACTTGGGGAAATTCTTGGTCCTCAGTGTCCCTTGCTGAGACACCCTGGGCACGTCACTAACTGACACCCCCCCCCCCGTCTCACCCCAGCCCAGCGCAATTCCTGGAGACAAAGCAACCACCAGACTGTCTCTGAGCTGAGCTTTCCCCAAAAGGGCCAGTGGGGAGTGGCAGCTGGCCAGCACAGCATGCAGCTGCCCCATCAGAGAGCCCGTCCCACCTCACCCTGGCCACCCTGCGTGCGCGATGGAGGGGCCTTCCCCCCGCTGGGCTCTGTCTGCCGTGGGGACAGAATGCATGGCTTGAGCCAACGCTAGCTTCAGTGGCCCAGCAGTAGCAGGTCGTGGGCCTCAGCAGAGGGGAGAAGCTCTGCTCTTGTCCCCAAGATGGCGGCTGCAGGAGCACAGCGGCCGTGGGGCCAGCTGAAAAGAAGAGCGCTGGCCCCAGCTCGCTGGTCTGTGCCGTGGGCCCTGCACACCCCCGTCAGCAAGGCCGGTCCATGCACACTGCAGGTCCAGAGCCCTTCTGGGGAGCCCAGAGGGAGCCAGGACACACAACGGTCAAGGGCCCCTGGCCCAAGGGACCAAATCCCGAAGCCTCCCGCACGCTTACCTGGGGGGCGCCCAGTCATGCTGTGTGCAGTCCAGCAGCGTGCCCACATACGTCTTGTTCCTCCAGGTCACGTTAACCACCAGCATGCCTGTAAGACAAGGAGACAGGGTCACCCACGGCCCCCTGGCAAACAGCTGCAGGTCCAGCCCGAGCCTGGCCGCTCCGTGGGCGGGAGCTGGATCAGCACTGAGCTACGGCCCAGCCCCCTGGCCAGAGCTATGGGCCTTGCTTTCCCCGGGGCTGCTCTGCGGCAGTGCAGAGGGCGAAGCACTGACCGGGGCACACGCCTGGGGCCCAGTCCCACCTCAATAGCAGACCGCGGCTGCAGATGGGGAGGAGAGGAGACGGCCTTGGCCGCACCCCCCATGAAGTCAGCTGGGGGTCTGGGACTGCCCAAGGGCCCAGAAGGGTGGAGCTGGGGCCATGAGGGAGGGGGGCACATGGGGAGGTGGAGCAGGGCCCAGGGCTCGCATCCCAGGGAAAAGAGAACAGAGAAGCAATTTGCCCAGCATGAGTGTGGGGGTGACATAGGAGTGCAGTGCAGCTACTGAACCTACTGTTCAGCCCCTCAGAGCCCCCCAAGTAGGGACATTCTGACTACTCCTCCTCCCGCCCCCGACAAATCAAACCAGAGCCCTCAATGGCTCTGCACCACTGTCCTGCAGCCCAAGGAGTACGGCGCTAGATGACACACCACACCGCCAGCTCAGCACGACTCCCACCCTAAATGGGGGGGGGGCTTCTCAGAGCCCCAGCTCCTGGAGTCATGGGAATACCCAAACATCTCAGTGTTCCAGCCCTCCTGACAGTGGATGAAAGCTAGAAAAGTGACCCCCCCACACACCCATCCCCACAATAGCTTAGACCACAGAGAACAAAGAGAAAGACCCAACATTTGTTAATTTCTAAACAGCTCCTAGCTGTTGATCTGTTTGGGTTGGCAATCCATGTGACCGGTTCGAATACAAGTGAGCAGCTGGTGAATGGAGAGGCTTCTGGCCACTAGATGTCGTGCTCTGCCACCAAATTCGGCGGAAGGCTGTCTGCCTGTCCTGAGCTGCAGTTCCCTATGTGACATGGGCTGTTCCTGACCCGGGCCATGGCCCGAGGCTGGCATATGGGCACAATGATCACCCTGCACAAGCACTGGCCACAGAACATTTTCATGGGACCTTCTGTTCCAGAGGCTGCCATGGCCGCAAGGCCCCCGCTGGGAGAGAAGCGAAGCAAAGTGACTTGGCAAATGCCCTGCATCCCTGGGCTTCCTAGCGCCAGCTACCCCGCAGGGAGGGTCCTGGCCCCGAACACTCAGCCATTCCACGAGCATTACCGAAGTCGCAGGAGACAGCTACTCATCGGGAAAGCGTCTACACTGGGGCTGGCCTGGGTCGTAACACCACAGCATAGACATTCAGGCTCCCACTGGAGCCCGGGCTCTGGAACCCTCCCCTCTTTATGGGGTCCCAGACCTGGCCCGAACATCTACACTGCAGTGTCACAGCCCCACCGCCCAAGCCAGCCGTGGGGGTTGCACTGCAGGGTGGCCATCCCAAGATAGCTACGACTGCCCAGGGCACGAAGCTGTCCCATCTCCATGGAACACGTCTTGCCATGCGAACCAATGCTCACCGCCACCTGGCCCGGGGAAGTGGCCGCCTGGCTGCAAAAGACACATCTGCTCCATTGCACCAGGGGGTGCAGCCAGCCGGCCCCCACCAGAGGGCACAGGCATTGCTCACCAGAATCCTGACTGGCCTTCATGGGCTAGACACCAACGATGGATAGAGGCTTTGAATCAACGGGTTCCCCCTGCCAATTCCTGGAAGCGCTGTCTAGCAGGCGCCCTGACCTCTATGCTGAGCTCCACATGAGGAAGTGTCTCCCGTTATAAAATGGAGCGATCTTCTTCAGGAGGGGGCGGGAGGCATCAGCATCGGAAAGCACTCGGTGCCCCATGGCTGAAGAACCATAGAAGGCAAGAAAAGAAAACACCGTGGGACACAAGAGCTGCCTAGCTTTTGCTGCAGTTCGCCAGCCCGTCCACTCCTCACAGCCACCTTCCATCTCCCATTCTAGAGCCTACTCTAGCTATTGCACTTTCCAGGGTCTCTCGTGGCCAGCGAGCTGCAAGTACCTCCATCAGAAAGCAATTACGCTAAATAATCTCGGGCCATTAGCAGAGCCAACTCAAGTGGATATTTCCTCCCAGCGATGGACTGCTCTGATTACTGCATAACTAATTCGAATAGGAGCAGAGTCCATTGAACTGAACGCATTTATCTGCACAAGGTAAAACTTGGGAGATAGAAATCTCATTTACAAGGGCAGATGAATGCAGCGAGATATATATCCACGCAGCATCAGAAGATGAATGGAGCTCAGCGAGTCCTGAACAGCTGTGCCTGGGAGCACATTTATAAATCTTGGGCTGTATTTCCTTGGCTGTAATGTGCCGGCAGACAGCTGCAGACTTCTGAGAACTAATATATGAAATCAAGGGATGCTCACGTTGCTGAGACCCAAAATATCGGCTTTACTTTCTGAGAGAAAGGAAGAGGCTTCATGCCAGAAGCCAGGAACAAAGGACTCGACGGGGCAGAGGGAAGGGCAACAGGAAAAATCATTTTCTAGTTTGATTTCAAATGCAATGCAAGCAGCAGCAGGTGGTGGAAAGATCTGCTTAAGGGACGGGAGTTTTGAATTCAGAGGCTGGTTCTGCCATCAATTCCAGTGTGAGCTGCCTGACCCCTATCTATCAAACGGGCGAGGGAACCGCCCCATCTCCCAGGAGAGCCACCAGGGCACAGTGATTAGCCGCTGAGCCATTCTGATACTAGGAAGATGTGAGCCATGGAAAAGCCTGTAAAGCAGACAAGAGAGCACAGTGCGAATGCAGGGGGTCTCCATCTGAGGCTTGAAAGCACACTGCCTTGCCCCCCGTTCTATGGAAGGGATTCATACTAGATGGAAAGGGAGAGACTTTGGAGGGTCCCTTAATGTTCAGAGCTGCTCTGGTGAGGCCAGAGAGTCATGGAGTGAAAACGATTAGAAGTAGGGAGTGAACAGACCAGCTGCGTTTCCCTGCCACACAGGCAAATGCAAGAGTGAAGTGCGTCCATGGGGAATCGTACGTGGGAAGCTCCAATTCTCTCCATGTTCATTGCCAAGGTCTCAGGGGAGTGGCCCAAGGAAGGAGATTTATAACTCACCATCTTGTGCCTCTCACTGGCCCTTAACCCTGTTTATTCGTACTGGCTTATGCCAACAAACCGTCCCTGCCTTAGAAGCGAGATTTCAACCCTGGGCATCTCTGCGAGTGAAATGCCTGAGCATTGCTGCCCGGAGCTGTCAACCCTCCTACGGGGAGGCAGAGACAGCCCAGTCAGAGCGCATAGGGCTTCAACCCATCGGCTCCACAAGAGCCGCAGCTCAGCCGGGCCCCTTCCCAGAGCATGGGACTCAGAGGGAGCCAGGTGACACCGCTCACACGGCCACGTTAACGGGCCATTCACGACCCATGAGCGTCACAGAGAGCTGGAGGCGGCTGGGGATGGGGCTGCGGGGAGGACATCTCGCACTGTGACTGTTGGAGGGATTTCCTTGTGCTGGGCTGGAGATCAAGGGCATGGTAAGAGACCCTGCCCCAACTACTCACTGCAGACTCCCAGCCCTCCTCATCACCCAGGAGCACCGAGCGCCCCCCTCTCCGCCTCCCACTCCAGACAGGTCCCTCAGGAGGAGCCCTGGCCCTCACCAGGCGAGGGCAGCATGCAGCACACGCCAGCTCAAGAGCTCTGTGAAGAAAACACACCCGAGGGACGAAGCCCTGCTCGCCTGCGGCCCCTCAGAAGCTTCGGCCTGCCCTGGGACACAAGGCCGGCATGGGAACGGAGCTATCTGCTCTATTCACACCGGATGTCACGTGCCTCCTCCATTCCACCCGGTCCCCATGGGGTCTCCTGCTCCACCCAGTCCCAGGGCCCTGTACTCCCCCGTCTGGCTCTCCCCTTTGATTCACTCACCCGTTCTCAACCTCTCGCTGCCTGGCTGCTGCTCACAGTGCCCTGGCCTCTCCATCTCGCCCTACCCCTCTCAGCCAGTGCTGCTGGCTGCTGCTCCCCGCGCTGCTCCGGGCCTTCATCCTGTCTGCCCCGCTCCTCACCGTCGTCCCACAGCCTGACCCAAGCCACCATCAGCATGAAGCAAAGCCAGCTGCAGCGCTGCGTTCCCCAGATGACGGGGCCCAGATGAGGAACGGAGCAGAGCTGCCTCCTTGCAGCACTGAAGACGTGTTCCCTGCCCAGCCCGGCATGCAGCAGGGAGCCCTGGACGAGCCCTCTTCGTTGATCAGCCCAGAACAGCTCAGTTCCTGCAGGAGATGGGAATGGGCTAATGCTGCCTTTAGTCATCTATACAGCTGGAGCCTGTCCACAGCTGCAAGGAAAATACAGCACAGATATGTTGCTTTCATTTCCTCTCCCCTGCCCTGCTTGGGGGACTAAGCTACACCTGCGTGGGCCTGCGAGTGAAGTAAGGACAGCCACGGCAGCCCCCGTTCCCCAGTCCCATGGCAGACAAGGACACAGCAGGTCATGCGGCCGGCTAACCTGGCTGGGCTGGAGCTCTTCGGCTCCCGCTAAGCGTAGGCAACAAGGCGTGGATGATAACCACAAGTGCTCCCCCATTTGCTGGAGGAAAGCAGAGAAGAGGGAGGAGGCGTCACGCTGTTCTCCTTCCCTCTGTGCAAACAGTCAGAACACACCAGCCACTTCACCCACTGCTCAACACAACAGGCTCCACGGGCCTAGCGTGTCCCCCCACGCACCTGGGCAAGGGCCCTTGGCTCCCCGCCCAGGGAAGAGGCTGCATCTTCTGCACACACCTAACCAGCCTCCCTCGCATTCCATGAGGCAGAGAAATCAAACATCACAGCAGGCTGACGGCAGCTCAAGTGGGTTCAAATTCCTGCCTCTGCCGCCTCTTTACTCCAGATCAGGGTTTTTCTGTGGATTCTGGGAGAAGCAGCCCAGGTGGCCAGGCAGGGAACAGCAGGTAAAGGATGAGTTGTCAGGACCACCTCAGACACTCGGAGTCCCAGACTACATTTAGGTGTAACGTTACGGGGCCTTGCTAGGTCAGGCTGAGCTGTCCTCCATGAACTCTTCCTTAGCATCAAAGGGATGGCTGAATCATGCCTGAATTACCACGGATGCACCTGTTTTCACAGACATCTATTTGACACCTGTTCTCTTCTGGAGGTCACAAACCCACTCTCTGGAATGAGCAACACTAGCCAAAAACATCTTGCTTAAAGTGTTCAGCACTCACAAAGCAGGAGTTTCCGAATGCTAAGTGCTACTGCTGGTGCTGGGGGTAGGAGGAGTTATGTCTGGCAGGACAAAGCAATGCCCTAACAACGGGAAATGGACAGACACCTGTCTGGACTCTGCCTACAAAATAAGGCATTGATTCTAGGGCAAGCTTTTCCCTGGTGGAAGACAAAAGCAGGAGAACAAGGTAATTCTGCAAGAAAAAGTGTAAATGGAAGATCCCAGGGGCAGCAGCGACCCAAAAGTGCTGGTTCAAAGGAGGAAGGGCCAAGGGAGACCGTGGTGCCAGAGAAGAGCAGTGTAACAACACCGGGCATCTTCTCCAGGATCTCTCAGTGAGGACCTATGCAAGATATCGCCAAGCTGCAGACGAAATTGACGCCCAGAGGGGCAGTGAAATGCAGCACTGAGGCAGTGGCAGAGCGAGAAAGAGACCGTGAATCTCCTAAGTCCCAGTCAATCCATCTGCCAGCTGCAGAGCTGGGTGCCAGGCCTCATGGCCCCGCTCCAGCCCAAAGGCAAACTGAGCTGTGTTGTGCACCCCTCTCCCCTGGACACGAGTGCCTGTGTACCATGACATCGCACGCCTGGCCCGGCTGCTAGATCCAGCAGCACTGGCTCTGCAGGGAGGGAAGAATTGCCGGGGCTGCCAAACCCAGCCAGCCAGGCCTCCGGGAACTTCCATTAAGTCACGGCATCAAACCAAAGCGCTCCTGGCCCCTCTGGCTGCCACATGGCCAACCTGCCTCAGCCGGGATTTATTAGCAACGACATCAGAGAGGTTTCCCAGGCAACCCACACAAACAGCCAGCGAGAACCTCTGATGCAGCTGAACTCCTGCACCATGGGGCAGGAAAAGCGAAGCGCTCACCCCACCGAGCCCCCCACCAGCAACGGTACATCCCAGCTGCACCACAGGCCCCAGGGAGGGCTGGCTTCTGCTCAGTGCCGGCAGCGTGACAGAGCCGGGGCTGGGCTCTGACCCTCCACCCTGGGCCCGGCCTGAACAAGGCCAGAACTTCTGCCCGGTGTCAGAGTGCAAATCCAGGAGTGTTGCCTGCGCCCCTCTGCTCGCTCTCTCTTGGCCTTGTTTTAGCGTCACTGCTGCTAACCTTAGCCAACGAGCAGCCATGACTCAGCGATCAGGGAAGATACCAACCCATGTGGTCAGGGCCTCTTACACCCAGGGGCTGGAGGTGCAAGAGAGCTCAGAGCTCAGGCTTCTGGCATCTGCCCATGTGGCTCCTGGAGTTGGAGTCTGAGCAATCCGCTCAGTAGGATACCTAAGTGCTGCCTCCTGCTCAACGAGCTGCAGCTA
This sequence comes from Mesoclemmys tuberculata, assembly GCA_007922155.1. Taxonomy (NCBI): domain Eukaryota; kingdom Metazoa; phylum Chordata; order Testudines; family Chelidae; genus Mesoclemmys; species Mesoclemmys tuberculata. The sequence continues at coordinate 10,306,770 of ML675621.1, forward strand.
TTCAGCCAGTTCCCCAGACATCGTCTCCACTAACAGCTCCTTGTGAGCCTGGCAGCTTGACGTTTGCCCTCTGGTAACTGTGCAAGAGGCAGAGGAACCCATCTGTAGAGCAGCTGTGACAGTGCTGATCCAGAAATGCTGCGCCTGGATCGGCTTGTGATGCAGGGGGTCTGGATCACAGATGGGAACGGCTCTTTCGCCCACGGGGGTGACAGGGAGCAGAGCCTGCCCACCCAAGGGAAGGGAGAGGGGGCCTGCTCGGACACAGCTTCCACTGGAGGGTCGCTAAGACTGGCCAGGCGAATAGCCCTCCTGACTCAAGTCTGTGTGGCGTTCCAAGGTCTGAGCGAGGTGGGCCGGGAAGAGAACCAGGCACAGATCCAAAGAGACCAGGGATGCCGACTTGTGACACGAACATAAATTGATTCAGTTCTCTGCCTCTAGCTGGGGAGGAAAGCTGATCTCCTGCAGCTTGTGGGGAAGCAGATAAGGCGAGGTTAAATATGCAGGTTTGGCTGGTGGTCTTAAAATCCCTTTCCCTGATGCTTTGCTACAACCTAGCAAATAAATCTCCTTTGTTTTCAGCAGGTTGTCAGTGCCCATCACTAGTCACACATGCCCGAACTCAGGTAGGCTTGCAGGGTGAGAGCAGCTGGTACCCAAGCTGGCATACTCAGGCCCCAGTGTGAGTGGCAGAATCAAGAGAGACCCCGGCAGGTCTGGGATAGAGGCCAAACACCCTGGGGTGTATTCAGGGAGACCTGACCAGCAGAGGTGCAGCTAGCCCTGTAACCCTGACAGCAGCTGAGTCTTGTTATGAACGCGCCCCAGGGCGCTCAAGGCAATGCCAGCGTCTTTGGTGAGCACAAAAATTAAGCAGTTGAAGGGCTGCTGGAACTGTCTTTAGTGTGAGCCCTGAACTAGTGACATCCTCTGTGTAGTAGAGAGAGATGGGCCTGAACCAAGCAATGGGAGAGGACACAGGAGCTGGAGACGGGGCAGGAAGTGAGGGCAGAGGACAGGGGTGAGAGGGCCGGTGAAAGGAGGACACGAGGCGAGGGAGCGGAGAGATGGGAGAAGACACCACGAGCGCACAGATGCTGCTGCCTTGGCATCTCCCTCCCGGAGTCTACATGCAGGGGCCCTGCCACCATGCCCTGCGTGTAACTCGCCCAGTGCAGAGTCCTCTCCCAGGGCGGCATGGGAGGCAGCACGGCTGAAGCGAGGAGCGTGGCTCTGTTTCCAAGCCCAGAGGAAAGCTGGCTAATTAGGGAGCGCTTGAGAGCGAGAGGAGTGCTGACAGTTGCCTCAATGTCCGCCTGCAGAATTGTTCCATTTGCCTCCCATGATCTTTGGAGAGCAGGATCGATCTCTGGTCATCCGAGACTGAGAGCTGGCTGTCTCCTGCGCCTGGGGCCAGAGATTTCTGAGAGTGACACTGATGGATCAGCCCCCCCGGGGACAATGCTCACTTAGCGCAGCCATCATTTCACAGCTTGGAAACAGCAACTGTGTAGAACGGAGAGTGGCTCTGATGGCTGGCTGGACTGGCGCCAGAGGAAGGGAACAAGCACTGGGAGCTGTGGGGGCAATCAGGGTGCATGGGCATTATGCTCAGGGGCTAGCAGCTTGGCTTCTGTCATATCCTGTTTTGCTCCACATTGCAGGACATAGAAGCATCTGAATGGGATGGGGAGAGGAGAGGCTAGTAGCCTCAGTCCTGCCTGCTCTGCAGGAGCCTTCAATGCCAGGACTTCCCTTGAGCTCCAGGATCAAGGGCCTGCAGCAGGACATGCATCTGAGCAGCTAAAATCAGCCGCCGGAGGAATTTGTTCAGAGGCAACGTGGCCTAGGGGGTAGGTCACCAGGCTGGGAGCCAGGACAGCTTGGTTCTATTCACTGTCACTACCCTGCTCTGTGTCTTAATTGCTCCAGCTTCAGAACAGGGATGCTCACGCCTATTTGCGCATCAGAGGATGAAGAGGGGGTCGTAAGTAAGATCAATACAGAGAGACGCAAATACTGGGTCCGTCACAAGCTGACCTAGAAAAGACCCACCTCATGATTCTCCAGAAAGCCAGATAACCCAACCAAATCCTCGGTATTTTCCACACACACACAGCTGACCGTCACACACCACAGTACAGTCATGGGAAGCTTAGGGATGGATGGCTGTAAACCACTTCCAGAGAAAGCTGGCCAGGCATCCTGGCCCACTGCATCCATTTAGCCTCCCTAGAGCGCATCAGAGCATCTTTCAGCCCAGACTGGGGTCTGCGGATGAAACCTGCGGCCCAGGAAATACCAGGATGAGATACCCCAAGAGAAACCCTACAATACAGGTGAGCAGACATGTAGCCCGCCTAGGTAGGAGCCCTCCTCAGGAAATCTGGGGTCCATGCCAGCTCTGCCATGACGTGCTGTGTGACTAAGGCAGTGGCACTTCGTCTCCACAACTCCATCCCCTCCTGCCCATTGCCCCCTAGTCTATTGACAGTGAGTTCTTTGGGGCAGGGCTATCTCTGACTATATAGGTTTGCACAGCACCCAGCACAACGGGCCCTGCTGGGACGCCACTAGCAAACAGGAGACTCTCCTCGGCTAACCGCTGGCCCACAAAAGGAAGAAGGCAGCTGCTCACCCCATCTGGAACATGGGCTGGTGTGAACGAGAGAGACCCCCACCCTCCCCTCCTCTCCCATCCCCTCCCCTCCCCCCCTCACTTCATCATGGCCATGCCTGCAGCAGCAGCCAGAACCACAAAGAAACAGCAACCCCGAGCAGGCCTCAGGACATGAGAGCAAAAGCACCCAGCGAGGGGAGTCAGAGCGGTTCCCCAGCACAGGCAAACTCTTCCCAAGCCCACAGCAGGGGAGGGGGCGACCTCCGCAGTCATTTCTTCACTGCGTCAAAAAAATCCAAGTTCAGATCAACCCCACTAGAGCCCCTTTAACGCCTCCGCCTGGGGCGATAGCTTAGGCCAGATCTGCGCTAGGCATTTTTGCTGGTGCAGCAACACTGGCGAAGGGTGCAATTTTTACCATCTTTCTTACACCAGCAAAAGCCCTGGTGTAAACACAGTTAGACCGGGTTGGAAGAGGATCCCCTTGTCGAGAGCTGTCCAGCCAGAAGCACGCGCCCACATTCACAGCCCTCGCTGACGCACAACACTCCGTTCGCCGGCAGAGCTACAGCCAGATCGCTATGCCAGCAGGCCCTTTCTAACGTAAGCTAGGCCTTACTGCTGCAGGGGAGCGCAATCCAAAGCACCAGCAAGGAGCTCACAGGTGCAGCACATCTACTGGTGCTTCAAGAGAAGTCGGGGAGGGATTTGGGGGGTGTCAACATCTACCAAGTGACTGTCATGGCCTCCAGCAGCTATGTCAAGCCAGAGTAGTCTCCAGTGAATGCACCCAGCTCCAAAGCCGCCTTCTCTCTTGAAATCAGGGCTGTATAGAACAAGCTGGGCATGGTATCGGGGAGGGATGAAGAGCTTGGGATACCCACAGGGCACCCCAACGGCTGAGCCCAGTGCGCCGCGGCACACCTGCTGCTAGGACCAGGAGGCCTGCAGCGCAGAATCAGCCCCATGCCCCACCCGCTGCCAAAGCTAGCTCGCCAGTTTCCCTTGCCAAGCTGCTCCAGCCCGCCACAGATGCAGGCTCGAAGCGCACTGGCTGTCAGCAAGGACGAGACATTGGGATGCTCTGCTGGATTTATGAACTTCAGTGGGGAGCAGGGGGACCTGTGGGGCAAAGGGGCAGGGATCAGTGTGGGGCAGAGTCACCTACCTACAGCACTGGGACCATCAGGGCCCCTTCGCTCAGGCCAGCCTACTGCCGAGGAGTCACTGCTGCTAGTGACTGCAACTGTCACTTACGCTGTGTCTGGCGTGGTCTCAGAGGAATCACCGGGCTGCCTTTTATGGCAGCTACCGAGAACGGCGCAGGTGGGGCTGGGAGCAGAGCCACACCAAGCTTTACAGGCGTGGGCCTCGCACCGACCCCTGCCAGGAGCAGCGCAGAGCACGCACCCCCCACGCAGATCACAGCCCCGGTTTCAGCCCCAGCCCTCGGGAGATGGAGAAGCATCAAGCTGGTTTGGTCTCCAACACCGGCCATCTTTTAAGCAAGTCTGGCTTCTTTTTTAAAAACAGATCTGCCCGAGGAAGGGCTGTGGGGCAGGTCTCTGGCCTGTGCTGTACAGGAAGCCAGAGCAGATGATCGCACAATGGTCCTTTCTGGCCTTGGGATCTAGGAAAGAGGGTGACGGCACAAAGGAGTGTGAAGATACGTGTCCCGGGTCACAGCGAGTCTGTAGCCCTGATTCAGCCTCCGGCTCTAACCACTAGATAATCCCACCTAGGAGGAACAAATCCTCCAGCAGAGAAATCTCAGCTCCTCCCCCCTTTAGTGGGACTTGGAAGTACAGGGTGGGGAGTCAGAGCATTCACGCTCAATGAGAAGACAGGGGGCCTTGTGGTTCAGGCACTGAGTGGGAGCCGAGCATCTGGGTTCAACCCCTGCTCTGCCATGGATTTCCCCACAGGAGGCTGGATCAGATGGCATCTCTCCCACCCCGGCTGTCGTGGCTATTCAACTGTGAACTCCCTGGGGCAGGGTTAGTGCACTGGTGCAGCGCCCAGGCCCTGTGAGGCCCTGATCCCAGTTGGGGGTCTCGGTGCTACAGGAACAGAAACTGGAGTGGTTCCCCACAACAGCTGCAGAGATACAGTCCTCACATAAAGACTGCACCCCCATCCAAGCGGGATGGAGCCAGATACACAGACAGCTGGGTCGCTGGAAGTGACTGGAAACCCCATCACCTATCCAACCCTGGGGTTTTCATGGGGGTGGACGGAAGGGACAGCCTGAGAGACAGAGAGCAGCTGGAGAGAGCATTTGTGGCTAGTGCTGTCGCTCACTAGCCCAGTCCCTGGTGTGAGCATGCAGCAGAGTTGCTGGTAGCGTGCCTCTGGGCTTTAGAGTCTGTGACTCCCGTAAGGGAACACTGTGATCACCTCGTCCTGCCTCCTGTGCCCCACTCATTGCTCCAGGAGTTCTTCAAGCAAACAGCCACTGTTGATTTCAAAATTGCCCCTGATGGAGAATCCGTCACAACGCTCGGTGAGTTGTTCCAATTAGTTACTCTCACTGGCAAAAATGTATTTCCAGCCTGAACTTGTCTAGCTTTGACTTCCACCCACTGGATTGTGTTAGACCTTTCTTTGCCGGCCTGAAGAGACGATTAGTGCCTATTTGTTCCCCAGGGAGGTACTTAGAGGCTGTATCAAGTCACCCCTTCATCTTCTCTTTATTAAGCAAATCAGAAAGAGCTCTTTGAGCTGTCACTCAGGCATATTTTACAATCCTTTCATCGGTCTTGTGGTTCCTAAATGACTCCTCTGCAATTTATCAACTTCCTTTTTGAATTGTGAGCCCCAGAGCTAGACACAGGATTCCCAGCAGTTGCACCAGTGCCCAAGACTGAGGTAAAAACCTCCCCGCCTGTTCTCGACCTTCCCCTGTTTAAGCATCCTGAAATCACATTAGCCCTTTTGGCCCCAGCTGATTATCCACCACGACTCCCAGATCTTTTTAAGAGTCACTCACTGCTTCCCAAGCTAGAGTCCCCACCTCTGGGGAGCAGAGCCTACAGCCTGTGTCCCATTTCCACTTCGCTGTATTGAAATGCATATGGCTTGCTTGTGCCCGGTTTATGAAGCGACCCAGGCTGCTCCTGAAACAGTGATCTGTCCTCTTCGATATTTTCCACTCCCCCATTTTGTGTGTCCCTTGCAAACTTTATCACTGAAGGTTTTAGGCCAGATCACTGTGAAGATGTTAAACAGCCTTGGGCCAAGCACTGATCCTCTGTGGGACCCCTGGAAAGGAGTCCCCCTTCTTCTCAAATGCCTGCCCAGGAAAAACAGGCCTTCGGTGCCAGTCAGAACCAAAAGGCTGCAAACGCGTGCGCACACACACACACCCCACCCCATCCCAGTTGGTGGCAGTGGAGCCAAGGGGCTCAGAAGTCATGCAACATTGGATTACATTCACTGGGTATCTGACAAGGAGATCCAGGACCCTGCAAGCAGCTGCATTCCTGACTGCATTGGTCCCTAAAGTGCTGTCTCTGTTCTGACATCAGAAGCCCTGTAATAAGGGGAGCACTGATTCAAAGCTGGGTCCCAGGTGCATTGCTGCAGCCACCGCCATCCAATAGCAGACTGCGACCTGGCCCAGGGAGAAGGTAATCCTTCCTTGTATTCACTCCCTAGCCCGCCTCTCGGAACAAACAGATCAGGGAAGAGAGATCTGGAGGAGGGCTTGACGTCGCCTTTGTGCAGCAGCTGCTGTTGCCATGCGGCGATCCTTCGTTGCTAAGAAGGTTTGCATGTCAGACAGCGGCTTGTTTTGCCTAAAAAGGAAGCTGTGATTAGCCGAGGTGTGTCCATAAAGAGTCGCCAGGGCCGGCCCATTGCAGGAGTTGGCTTGGTTTTGGCCATTACATCCAGGTGAGCGGAGGCCAGGAGGCTCTGCTCAGCTCCAGGTGAAGTTAATTACAGCGAGAGGGAAAGGCAAGCCAGCCGCTAATGAGACAGCCAGCGGAGTGCTGCTCTCCAGTATAATTAGATCTGTGAACGGTTCCTGAAGATCGGAATCACACCTAACAGAATTAGGGAAACTGCCACGACAGCTGCTCCCATGAAAGGCATTTAGCACAACACATTCCCCGCGTGAGATAGGCTGGGGGAGCAGCCGCTCAAAGAGGGGTCACCACCACATCAGTGGGGCAGCCACAGGCCACTCTCGGCATCCCGTGAAGCACAGCCATGGATGTAGGACAGGTAGGGGTGTGCTGCGACCCACAGACCCTAGCTTTACACAAAGCTAAAGCCACAATGACGAAACCGAGCCAAAAGTTTCCATCAGACCTTGAGGCCTGTACGCTATGGCCATTCAGTGGCCTGATCCAGGCCCTGCTTTGCTTTGCCAGTAATTTGTTTCCTCGCAGCTCTTTCATACAGCTCTGAGGGAGCTCTCAAACAGCAGGATCGTTGCGGCAGCCAGTGCTGGTTGGAGGGAAAGGCTGAATGTCTAAACATCCATTCTCAAAGCCTTCAGCGCCCTAGAATCCCAGGTTCCCATCCCAGCGCTTTCTGGCACGGACGGAAATGCAAGGGCCAGCCCTCCCTCGTAAGGGGAGGACGCTCTGACCCGAACATTTCCACTGTGGCGGGCTTGCTGCTGTCCTTCCTGGAGTTGGCCAAGGCAGATGAGTATCATCTGCAGCGTGCCCACTGACCCTCTGGGCTAAGCGATGCTACAGAAAGTCTGTTGTAGCCACAAGTTCACGCACATCACACCCAGACAGCTGGGCGGGCAGGCTGCAGACAGCCCACAAGAACAGAAGGAGGAAGTTGCACGACTGGACGGGCCGAAATTCCCTCGGCCTGGCTTGCCCAATAGGATGTTAATCTGCTCTGATTGGAAGGGGGACGCATTTCAGGAACACGTGGCCAGAAGCTTTGTGTGTGCAAGACGGCCTAAGGGGGAGTGATAAGCAAGGGGCACATACGACACAAATCCAGTTTGCCAGGGATTTGTCACACACAAGAGCAGAGCCTTACACTCATCTGACTCCATGGGAACACAGATGGCACCGTCTCACATGGGGGCCTCCGGGCTCCCCAAACTATGGCATGGTCTATGCTACAAATTGAGGAGGGTAGAACTCCACTGCTCAGAAGTGGGGAAAATCTACACCCAAGTGACTTAGTTATAGCAGTCTAACCCCCCGCATAGACTGTGCTAGGTAGACAGCAAGACTTCTCCCCTTGCTATAGCTACTGCCTGTCAGGGAGTGGGTAGCTCTCCCATCAGCATAGGTAGCGTCTTCACTAAGCACTAACTACAGCATTAGTGCTGTATGGGTAGAGAAGTGCCTAGACTCATTTGGAAAAGGCGTGTCACAATCCATGAGCAGAGAGTGTGGCAAACTCAGGGACACTGCAAATCATGTTCTGGGCCGGCCAGGTGGTGAGCGGAGATATGGCTGCTTCCCTCAAGTACAGAAGCAGGCTGTGGTGACAGTGCTAGGAGCTTCTCGCCACCTCCGTCTCGGGTTTAAGTGCCTGAAACAGTCTGAGTGTTGCTCACTGGACATCCGGAGAGGCCATCTCTCCCCAGACTTACTGCTTAGCAAAGGTGCTAGCAGTTAAGTTAAGGACACAAGGCCCTTTCAGTCCCAGTGTCTGCTGTTCCCAGTCTGGTTAGACCAGTCTGTACCCAGGCATAAACCAGCCCAGCCACGTAGGAATCTACCAACTCCGCTCAGGCAACAGCTCAAGGAAGCCAGAAACACCAGTTCATACGTTGCCACAAACCCCTCTCTGCCACAGAGCCACATCGCAGACATCACACCCTTTCTGCACTCGACTGTGGGGCTGATATTTTAAGGCGTGAACTTTAGCTTCAGTCACAGCTTTGTACAGTCAAAGCATCACCCCCACTCTGTGGCTACTGGGTGTTAAGCACAGGCTCCACCAACACAGCCCAGAGCGTTTCCCAAGCAGCAAAGTGAAGGTCGCAACTCGTTCTGCTGGGGCAGCAGCAGCACGGCTGGACTAAAGGAGAGACACCGAACAGAGCAAGGATGGGCAGGGAACGGAAGAAAAAATCAATCAAGATTATTAAAAGGGGAAGAGACAGAGAGATGCCCTCCAGCAGGGAAGCAAGCAGGTAAGTGTCCGTCTCTCCTCCCCCTACATCTGTGGTCAGGGAACAGTCACTGGAGATGCATCCAGTGCATTTTGCAAGCCCTGGCCTCAAGGTGCATCTCCTAATCCTACAGCGCTGCTGTAAGCAACACACCCTGCCACTGTGGGCAGGGGGAAGGGGAGAGTATGTGTTCCTAGGGATCACTTCATCCAGAGTTCTAATCAGCACTTCCCTATACCAGTCTGCTAGCTACATGCAATGGGTGCGCTGTACTGAAGACTGGGACTGGCCAGCACAGACACCGGGGCTTGAGCCCTGAATATCAGGGATACAGCCCTCGCTCCTGACGGCAGGAACCAGGCAGCAGCCAGCAGAACCAGGCTGAGAGGGATCTTTGCACGAGTTCATTGAATTACGGCAGACTAAAAATAGACAAGCAGCAGGAATCACAGACTGCTTAAAGGCAAGATCTGAAACAATAGCTGCAAAAGAAGGGATAATGTGGCAGGACAGGCAGGCGGGCTGCAGAAAAGAAACACGAGACACTGCTGCTAAAAGAGGAGTTTAAGCCTGAATCAGAGAGGACTGGAAATTAGCAGTGCACTGGAAAGCGGCTATGCCTCAACTAATTCCTGTATGGAGAAGGAGGCCAAAGGCAGCAGCTCTCTCTGAAAGATCAGCAAGAGCTGTGTGCAGCAACCAGACACTGGAAGCTGCTAGGAAAGAGTTGCAGAGTCCCACAACAGTGTAGGGAGGACAGCCCAATGAGACACCTGCCCCACACACAACTCTCAGCTGCTGAGGGACTCGTACCAGGCTGCTGCTCCGGATGCTGCTCAAGGGTTTCATCTTGCTAATAGGTGTCTGATAAATTTCCCCTCCTCTGATTCCTGGAAGAACTCAGGAGCCTCCACCTGTCTCTTCTCCACCCCTGAGCCTGATTATTCATGGGGTAGGATGAGGAAGGGAGGGTGATTCGCCCTCAGCCTTCTGGCTGCTGCTGTGAAGTTGGTGGGCTCCCTGCTCATCCCTGCTCCCAGACACTCTTTTTATGTTCCCCTCCCCTGTGAACAGCTCCAGGGCTACCTTGCTCCTGGCTTTCCTGACACAAGAGCAGGAGTTCCTGTTTGTCAGTTTCACAGTGGATCACAGGGCTCTCAACAGTAGCAGTGAAACCAACCAGTCTGGTCAGCTTCAAGCTGCTGTAGCCTGGGGCAAGCTCTGAGACACAGCAGAGGCACTGGGACTGTCTGCAGACTCAGGAACTCGCTGTCTCAGGACACACTGGAATAGTTTTCTTCACAAATATCCCGAATTTCTCTTTTACACAAAAGCTTACAACACGCTGCAGAAATCAATGGCCTGGACTTCCCTGGACTCCATCTCACCCACCAGGAAAGAGGTTACTACTTGCCTCTGGTGAGTGGATTTTTCAAGCCCTGCTCGGCACTGATCTGAATGAAGAGTCCATCTCAAGCAAGAAGCTGGCTATAGGGTTCTCACAAGATGCCTGCACATCTATAGGAACCAGGAGCTTGGCATTTGGACTCTAGAGTGAGGGTCATGATCTTACAGGCAGACAGGAAAGAAGTTTGGTGGAGGTGAGGGGGAAGATATTACAACAATGCAGCCAAGATGCTTATCTTCCAGCCCTCGTAAGCAAGGATGGATTTTCTGAGGAGTGAGACGATGACTGCAGCACAGGTCTGGAGGACCAAAGTGACACAGCACATTTGTGGTGACCAGGCCATAGCTCTCAGACTTCTGGAGTAGACTGGAAAGGAGAGAAGTGGAGGGAATCGAAGACCATTTGCCAAGTCTGCTTCACAGAGCAAGACCTTGGCAGGCAGCAGATTGAATTCTCATCAGAGACGAGTGCTTTAAAAAGCAGGGATCAGCCATGTAAAGCCCTGTGTTCTCAGGGAGTTTTAGCTATGCCACAGGCTTCCACCAGCACATGCCGGCTTCCACAATCAAGGCCCCGAGGTCTGTAGCATGATTCCTCCTTCCCACCAGCAACGCTAGCTGACAAAGGAGGAATCCCCTGGGGTATAATTTTGCAACAGGGTTGTTCCCTCCTTCTTCAGGGGCACCAGGGAAAGCTACTTCCAATTCCTTACTTTCTGTGAATGTGATGAAGCTTTCCACCCACAGAAGTGAACAGAAAGCAATGGAGGAGATGGAAAGGCATGGAAGAGCCAGTTTCCTGCCTCCCCACTCTGGGAAGACACACACAAGCTGCACAGTTGTTGCTGTACCGTTTGGCCATGGGCCAATGACACGTTTTGAAACTGGCAGGGGAGTTGGGCCCAACCCATGATCTTTACATGGTGCTGGGGGTTGGGACAGATTATTTTGCCTCTGTATCATTTTCTGTACTGGAGATGAACTCCAGCAAGATTACACACGAGCGATAGGCTTGTCCGCCTGCAACGCTGGAACAAGCACCATGTGGCTGAATGAGAGCAGCACACATCTGCCCAGGGAGACTGAGGTGTAAGTTCAGCTGTAATGATCATTTGTTATCTCAAAGGGAGTTTCTGTACTAGGAATCACCAGAGCATAGCCAGGGTGCGCAGAGGAGGGTAGCGCTGTCTCTGCCCCTGGCACCCCTCCCAAATGCACACTAGTGAGCGAGGAGCAGATACAGGTAACGAAGGCATGGATGAGCTTGTCCATTTCTAGGAATGAGCTTCTCCAGGGTGGTTGATAGTCAGTAACTGCTCCCATCACCCCCATCAGCTTCCCTATTTGTGCCTCTAGTTCTGTTCCCACTTCCAGTTTGGACCAGATGTGCCACGTGAAAGGATGTCCTCCGGGTGTGTCCAGCCCCCCTGGAAGTAGGAGGCGGCTGGAGTCTCATACAGGAAGCCTGTTCTTCTGAGCTCTCCAGCCCAATTTTGCAGCCTGAGGACGTTGAGACAAGAAGCCACATTCTGGGGCTTCCTTCAGTAACCGCCATGTGACATTCACCCCGGCACTCAGTGAGTGGGCGTTCACATGAACGGACAGTATCTTTCAGGAGCTACAAGGCAGCTTTCAAAAAGGCAAAACCAGAATCTGCTGAGCCAACGAAATGTAAGGGAAACACACCAGTGGGTTATCTGCTTCCAGATCTTTTGAAGAGGCTGCTACTGGGAAAGGAAACCCCAGCATCCTGTTTGGTGATATGCACACACAACGGCACTGCACACTGCCAGTTCAGAGGGGATCAGGAAAAGGACTCCTCTGCGCACCGGTAGGAATTCGCAAGGCTTGGTTCTGTGCCTCTCATACCTGAAGGAATCTGTGCTGAGTTATCTAAATAACCAGGGACGGAAGAGATGCTGGAGGGGGTCCAATGGCAGCTAAACCTCATCAACCCACACAAACTGTGACGGCAAAGTCAGACCTCGTCCACAAGATCAGATCAGCACCAAACAGAAAAAGGCTCCTTTGGCTGGGCTGTGAAAAATGGAGGGTCCTGATCTGGGAGCTCGGGGGGATCACTATCTAGCCAGAGCCGCCCGCTGCCACACTAGTTATATGTGCACGGGGGAGAAACTCGCAGACATGAACAAAGCTGGGTCTGGAAGTGGGAGGCAGCCTGGCGTGCTCCCGCCTTTATCTGCTTTAATTCATGAGCGCACTCAGACACCAGCACTGCCGGGCATTTCCATTGCCTGCCAGGGCCAACCTAACGCACGAGGCATGGGGTCTCTGCTTGTTACGGTCACCGGATCTGCAGTGTGGATTGGCACTTTGACGTGACCTTCGAGACATGCTCTCTGGACCCTTCCCGTCCCAGCTACAACCCTACAAGAACACCCGCCCCACTAGGCCTGGAGCGGTAGCTGAGAGCAGCGCGTACATATGGCAATGAACACAATGATTGGAGGGAGGAGGGGAGGGAAGGGAAAGATGTTACAAACAATCAAACTGTGGAAGAGGACACACAAGTTCTCCAAGGGCACTTACCGTCTTCTGTCTCCTGCCAGACGATGCCCTCCAGGTTGACGCTGGTGCCAGGTTCACAAGGGCCCAGACACTCAGGCTCAGTAGCCAATGCCACATCACAGGTGTTCACCCCCACGGAGCGAGTGCGCACCATGATCTGCTCGCATGGTGACGAGATGTCGTTACTGACCACGGGCACCAGGAGATGCAAGGGCAACACTGCAGGCGTGGAGACCGGGGACTCCATCTGTGGGGAAGGAGAAATACACCTGTGAGTGCTGGGGAGAGCGACGAGGAGAAAGCAAACACCGGCAGATCCCCTCCCCTTTCCGGAGAACACAAATTACGTCACCCCCCTCGTACCACTGCACTGCTGTCCCACTTGGCCTGTTGACTCAGCCCATACATCCTCCATCAGAGGTCTAAGATCTAGTACAGAGGCCTCCAAACTGTGGGGCATGCCCCCTACCTTTGGGGAAGTGCAGCAAGGCCTGGGCCAGCCCCCATAGGGGCTGAGAGGAAGTACCACCCAGCCCCGCTCTGCCCCCATCTCTGCTCCAGCCCTGCCTCTCCAGCTCCTACCCCAACTCCCAGCCCCATTCATGGCCCTGTTCCTAGGCTCGGGCCCCAGTTCCCGGCCCCAAGGCTGCAGTCCCAGCCACAGCTCAGGCCACAGCTCCCAGCTGAAGTTTTGGCTCAGAACAGGCTTTTCAGCACAGGATCCCAATCTCCTGCAGCCAATCAATCTGTCTGGAGACTGATCTGATTTGTCTATTGCTCGAGGATTTAAACCCCTGGATCCGACAGAAGGAATCACAGAATTCTGCCAGGCCTGCTGGGGCAGAGCAGGAGAGGCAGCCGGCACCCTTCTGAAACCCATTCCACCCCAATGTCCTCTGCTATAGGACAAACAGATGCCTGCCACCTCCTACAGCTCTGCTGCCTATGTGAGATGGCCCAGTGGGTCTCTTGTGAGGAAAGGAACGGCTGCAGGGAAGAGGAATCCCAGCCATCTTGCTTCTCGTGCACAGGAAAGTCACTTCCTCAGCGTCACCAGAGCCAGGCCCCATCGGCATGGAAAGCAGACAACCCAGCTAGACTGGGTGGAGCACAGACAAACCTTGGGGCCACCTCCACCCCCAGCCAAGCTTCATAAACCAGGTTCTCAGCCACCCGGCTACACACGGAGCCGTGAGAGAGGAGAAAAGCCAAAGGGCTGGCTCGTTTCAGAGCCCTGTCCAGACTGCCCGGCAAAGGCAGGCTTAGGATTTTGTACAGCCTGTCTTCTCCAGTGCCCAGAGAGTTGAGCCCATTTTCTCACCCCATCCCACTGAATCTGCCCCCGGCCGTACCCGCGCCATGGGGATTTGTAGCACCGCTCCCGCCGCGCTCTGACCTCCTCCCCAGGGTAGGGCTTCTGATCTTGATAAGCTGCTGAGCAGCTCAAAGCAGCAGCAGACGCTGGGGAAATCACCCCCTGTGCGAGTCACCAGCAAGCAGAAACTGCAGCACAAGCCACTGAGGAAAAGACCCCTCCAGCACCCAGACGTGAACTCGGCCAAACTCCATCTGCTGGGCACAGTACTGCCTGGGCCCTGGGAGCAGCGCCGGGAGCCTGAACCAGGGAAGGCGGGCTGCTTGCTGAGACGTGCCAGGTCTGCTGTCATCAGCCCCACAGAGGCAGGAAGCCTCCAAGCCGCTTGCCAGGAGGTGCCCCTGCCTGCTGGAGGTGGCCCTACGGGCGTTTCCAACCATGATGTCATCGCTGTTTGTGGCACTCTACTGTCAACAGCCACAAAACGTTCAGACTCCCATTGAGACGAATTCTGGTCCCTGAACAGCTGCCAAAGCATTATCCTTATCTGCTTGCTGTCGCAGAGAGAGAGAGAGAGCCCTTTGCTAAGCCTGCCTTTTTATGGAGCTGTTGGCTGGAGTGGAAGATTACATGTTAAACCTCGGCTGCCACATCAGGTCCAGCATCACTCCACACAACCGGTGTGGGGCCTGAGTTCCCACACCCACGCCCCACATCAGGGACATTTGCAATTCCAGGAGCCCTCCTGTCCCCAGGTTGAACAGGGCATGGGGCCAATCTTCATGCCACTGGGGCCAGGGTAGCTTTCTGGATGAGCAGGTGATGTGTTCCAAGGCAGTGGAGGGACCTGCTCCAAAACACCAGGCAGGGCTGGGGTAAAATGCACTAGTTTGCCACATGCTGGCAGAAGAACCAACTACAGACCCTTAGGAAAGCCCAGTGCCTTGTGGTTTTGCCAACGCAGAGCTAGGCGGATGGACTGGCCACTGCCCGTGTTTAAAAAGCGAAGTGTCACATGCCTGAAGCCAGCTCCATGTCCCCCTCACAGAGGTTTTGTGTCCGGACAGCCCATCAAAGTGAATCCAGGGTGATACGCATTAAAGACAGCCCTCCGGTTACCTCAGCAGTGATGGAGCTGCATGTCTCTCCCCACCCAACAGCACAACAGCACCCAACACTGCTCCTCTGTGGGCCTTTCCCGACATGACCCCTGGCTTGGCGTTCTACTGACAGCACTAGATCCCTGAAGATCCAGGCCCTCTGCCTTCATTTTCTAGCACTGACTCAAAGACAACCCTGTGGAGAGAAGGCCAACCCCTGCACGTGGGCTGCGCACGTCCCTTCTGTCACTGTCCCATGGATCTGAGATGAAAGAATTTCACCTTCCACATGCTTCCTGCACCCAAGCGGGGATGCTGGTCCTTGTCTGGGCAGAGCATAGCCACACGAGCAGTGGAGGCATCACTGGGCACATCAGCAAATCCCACATAATCAACAAGTCCCTGGGAACCGTTAGGATCTAGGGAAGGGGCCCAAGAAAGCCAAGAGCTCCAGAAAACCCCTCTGCCTGAGCCCCTAGCATGAGCAGAAGGGACTGCCTCCAACTCCCACCCGTTTACAAATTAACACGAGTCCCCTGCAGTGAAATAGCTGGAGAGGAATCGTGTGCAATTGACTGAACTTGGCTGACAGCTGCAGGACCAGCAGAAATGGCGCGTCAGGTGGGGAAGCCCGCAGCCCTGAGCCTTGTTTGCCAGGCAGTGCGGGGAGCAGGGACTGATCGCTTGTTTTTGTGGCAGAGGAAAGAAAGGGCACCGGTGGGTTTTGAAACCGTTCAGCTTCCTTCCACTTTGCAACAGAAACCACAATGCAGCACAGGAGGGTTTAATTACAGTTCCAGCTCTGCTAATTATCGTTTGGTCACATTTGTAATCTGCATTATGCCAGGGTGCATAATAAGCAGCTCGCTGAGACCCATCTAATGAGCAAGGCGGCTTTATGGGATTTCATATTTCATTCGGCACTGGAACCAATGAAGCCTTATTTATCAGCCATCCAGAGAAAGGGGAAAACAGGAGGGGCAGCAGCTTTAGACTAGAGGGAAGAGAGAGAGCGAGCCAGAAAGGCAAAGGAGAAAGTATCTGGGGGTTAGGAGAAGAACAGACAGATTGGCAGACAGGTAGATTGGTGCCAGGGGCAGGTCCTGGAAAGACTTGGACAAAGCTGAGAAATGGGCCAGAGGTAGAATCAGATGAATCCCTGAATTCACCTAATGCCTGTCTCTTATCTCTCAGCAACACGGCTTTCATCCTGCTTCTTTCATCGAGCCAAACACAATCCAGTCACCGCACAAGCCTCAGGCAGACAGCGTGTGAACAGGGACTGATGCGGGAAAGGCAGGAGCCAGGCACTCATTAGTCTCACTGTGGGAAGTAATTACATTGTGTCCTCCTCCCAAGCACAGTGACGGCCCTGGCCATGAATCTCCTTCCAGGCTCAGGAGCCATACGCAATGGGGGCCAGCCACAAGGTGAGCAGCAAGCAGTGGGCCATGCAAAGCCAGGGCCGTGAGCTTCTCTCACCTTCAAACCCTCATAACACTCCGTATGTCAGTGCCAGCCAGTCTGCTTCAGGAGACAGATCTCCAGGCAGGGAGGCTCGCACTGGAAAGCATGCCCACTAGGTAGCGCCCTAACACCCCCCCAAGCAGCCACTTTAAAGCCCCCTCCAGGCGCCGTGCAGCTGTGAGGCTGGATAACAGACCCTGCAGGTCCCCAAGGCAGGTTTCAGGACTTGTGACTCACGTCCGGATTCAGTTCCTAGCTCAGCCACAGACTCCCCGGGTGACCTCAGGCAAATCATGTCATGTTGCCTGTATCTCAGTTCCCCTCCGCACAGTGAGGTTAATACTGCCCTTCCTGCTGGGGGTCCTCAGGCTAATGCTATTAACGTCTGTGAGCTCAGCCTGGAAAGCAAGGACTTCCTCCAGCAGAGATCTAGGCAGCCCCTGGGTGATAGCCGTGCAGCGTACATTTCACTCTGCAGTGTAAGCTAGAGTCTGTGTATGCCCGGCAGCCTTTGTCTTTTCTACACCAGAGCCCTGTCTCTTCTCCACCTCAAGGGACACACGTCCCTGGTAGCTAAGACACAAGTCTAACACAGCTGACCCAGAAAAATCGCACAGAAGCTGCTGGATGGTGGGCAAAAGAAGACAGAAAATGCAGCCCCAAGAAGCTGCAAGAATCAAAGAGATTTTAGAAGAGGACTGAAGGATTATGAAGGGACCTGAAAGCCTTCCCCTTGTGTCAGGCTTAGTTCAAAGCAGACATGCTGATGGAAACAAGCTACAGGTCGAAACCGGTGGTGACTCTGGTGTCTTGCTCGCCTCACACAGACAACACGCCCAACTCCTCCTCAAGGGGAACTCCCAGCCAGGTGCAGACGTGGTGCAGGCGGACACCTCTGAACCTCCACAGAAGTCAGCTGCCTGCCATCCTGAGAGCAGCTAGGCTTTGCAAACAGGCCAAGAAGCCTCCAGCAGCCATGCTACGTGTGGCATCTTTAAGACAATTCATGGAAAAGGGCCAGCACACTTCAATCAGTGCACACAGCAGCAGCTGGTTAAATCCGCGGAAACAAACATAAAGGGTACAAGAATCAAACGGACTGTCAAAACACCTGACCCCAACATCACCTGGAGCCAGACAGAAAACACCAAGCCAATTTTGGACATTTCTTGGTAGCCTCGGCCAGTAAAGATAACACCAGAAAGTGAGCTGTGTAACTGCACTTTGCAAAGCAACAGGAATGGGACCTCTGACACTGGAGATGATTATGCCATGGCAGCGAAGAAATTTGGGCACCTGTAGACTAGGAACATAGGGACATGCATAAACACACTAGCATCGCCAGGGAGCAACACATTTGCAAGGGCAACAGCTGGTAGCAGTCAGCACTACACCTGAGAACAAGTGTTGAGCTCCTGGCCGCATCCATGTGCCAAAACCCGCTAGTGAAAAGGAATCCGCTAATACGACCTATTCTCCTCCCTAGAGAGAGCCGCGGAGAACTGGCCAACTCCAAGAAGCGCACTGTGCATGGCAACAGCCAAGTGACACACTGGACCAGTTCAGATATTAACAATTCCAGCCCTGGCAGCCCACTCGGATAAAATGCACAGCACCACACGCGCCAACCAATGGAAGCTTGGAATTAGCATTTGCCACTTCCCCACCAGGTGCTGATTCGGGAACCAGGGTCAGCATTCAGGATGAAAATGCCTCGAAGCAGCTTGACGCACAGCTCAGTGAGACAGCTCTGCTCTGGATTCCCAGCATCATTACATGCAATGGCACAGGTCTAAAGAGAGCCATGCTTCTACACTGTGCAAGGCACCTCTGGAGCTTGGCTCAGCGATGAGGGCACCTTGGGACTTGCGTTCCTTCGCCCTGTCCGAGGCATTTCAAAGATCTCTAGACAGGTGGAATTGACACTCAAAGGTGTCCACACTGATCTCCCATACCACCAGTCACTTGAACTACTCAGCCAATCCTGTTTCACACCTCGAAAACGTGGAACAAACACTTGAATTTCTTACACTACGATCACTGGGAAGTGGAGGGGCCCCAAGGATACTCCAGCCGTGAGAGCTTTGGGACCCAGGCAGGCAAACTGTAGAGACATGCAGTCCCACTCATGGCTGGTTTCTGGGGGGAGGAAGGGGAAGAGTTCCATCCACTGTTGAGGACATCGTCAGTAACCTCAAATGGGAACCAGAGTCTCCTCCAAGCCTGACCTCCTAGTTGCTTCTCAACAACATGACGAAATGCCACGATACTGTCAATGCACACTGGTCTTCAGCACACACCAGGCTCAACTTTGGCACCTGTTCTGCTGCCTACGTGCTCCAGAAGCACGCTCCAGAAGCACACTTCCTCAGGCGCCCCTGAGTCAGACCGCAGTGACGACAACGGACACACGTGGGAGGCCCACAACAAACCATTCAAAGCAGGATTTGAGAGACTCCAGGAGAAGAACCTCACCCTAACTGGAACTAAACGGGAGTTCCGTAAATCCTCATTAGTGTTTTCTGGCTACATCTTTTTTGCAGCTGGCACAGCACCAGATCCGAACAAGAGAGCAGCCAACCAAAGCCTGTCAGCTCCACAGACTGCCAGGGAAGCAGAGTGCCATGCACACTTCATTCCCAGCTACACAGCAGTGGCTCCATCATTGCATGAGAAGCTAGGCACGCAGAGACCCTTAAAGCTCGCTGAGTGACAAGTGTCATGTCCTATTTCGACCCAGCCACAAAGACTAACATTACCGCTGATGGGGGCACCAGGGCACACAAGGGTGCAGTGACTTGTCCCATCTGCATAGTTGCTTAGTGCCAGCACAGCTCTGACATCCACAGTAGGAGGATATTCAAAGAGAAAAGAGCTCTCATTATCATCCAGAACTGTGAACACTTTCACACATGCCTACATGGAGCCCTATGCACCACAATCACAGATCACAAGCCTCTTGACACACATTTTACAGTCCCAAATCTATGCCATCTGCACACACGGAACGCTGGGACTTCAGCCATATAAGCTCCATGTGATCCACAAGGACAGGAAAGCCTGCTGGCTACATGATGGTGTAGGAGATAATTGGAAAGCCCCATCCTCTCAGCATTTCATACACTGATCCTGATGGTTGGTCTCCCATTCCCCATGGGGGCAGTGTGGAGAGATTCACTAGTGAAAGCGACAGATGTGTCAGCCTGGTGTAAACTATTGTTTTAGAACGACAGTTTCACTTCACTCTTCTCAGTAAATACCAGTTTAGGTATATAAAACCAGAAACCTTCAATATAATTATCATGACCCAAAGAGTTTATCATTTACTTGCCGTAAGAATGGAGAAACTGCCATTTCTGGGAATCTTTGTCATTTTTGGAACAGCAGAGGCCTAGAAACATTGGCCTTCGAGGAAAGACCCAACAGAGGGGAGATCTGCTTAGTTCAGAAAGATGACTAAGAGGAAACATAGAAGTTATACAAGATACGGAGTGGCACAGAAAAGGTACATCATGTGTTTCTGTTCACCCTGTCTTAATACACAAGCAATGGGGCATTCAATGAAAAGGAAAGGAAGTGTTTAAAAAAAATTCCTCTTCTTTTCAACACACACAAAACACATCATTAAGCTGTGTAATTCACTGCCACAAAACAGAACTTAGCAAGATTCGAAAAAGGATCAGACATTCCTACAGACCCCGACAGCATGCACAGTTATGACATGAGGCAGGAGTTTTTAAATGTTCTGAGTATGCAAGGTAAATCCTTACTGTGCTACATCTGTACTGAGCAACGCAGGAGATCCAATGCAGGTTTTAAAAATTGGACTGCACTGCAAAAAAGCCAGTTAATTTAGTCTGTAATGGCTGCAGATTTCACTGTGGCAGCTCCGAAAGAGAATCAGAGTTTCCAAGACCTCCCCCCAGTAAGAAGCCATAAACACCATAGCAAGGAAGAGTCAGATGAAAAGCGCAGCTTTTATGCCAGCCGTACCTCCATAAGCGGAGCAAAGTTCAGTACTGCTCTCCAAATTAATTCCATAGCCGTCAGAACACGTCTGACCCAAGACACTCAATGCATGCCAGCAGCGAGTGCCAACACTGCAAGGACAGCGTCCCCCACTACGGAAAGCAAGGCACTTGTTCCAGCTCTTGCCGTGTTCTGCTCCCAGGGTTCTGTGGCAGGGAGGAAATTGTCTCGCAGGAAGGGGATCAGTCAGGATTTCTTTGCTATGCTGATGCTGTTTGCCTTTGGAGCTGGCAGGTAGAGCGCACGAGGGGTTTGTGCCAGCTCTGAATTCCTCAGCGTGTTGTAATGGAGAATCTAAGCTCACAAATCCAGATGGTTGGGACTCGTGCTGCCACCTGGGCACCTGACTGGTTCCCACACAAACGGAGGGAGGAAGAAAAGCCTTCTCACAGAGCCTGGGCTCAACCGCCCTGCTCCTGTTTGTTCTTGTGGCACAGCTTTGCTGGATGAAGCATGCCCCCTGAGCTTGTCACTGCCTGCTCTCACCCCCCAACTGCTCCCGATTCACAGCCTCTCCCATCAACAAGGCCGTTAACTCGGCAGCTGATGAGCAAGGACAGGGCCCTGCCTGCAAGAGGCTGCTTGGATTTCCCTTCCCCCTTCTTCCCCCAGGGCTGACAGCTCCTTGCACATTCTGCCTTGTTCCCAGGGAAGCACCAGAATTAGCTCACCAGCTTTTGAAGGGTTTGGGAAAGATTCCCCCTCCTCCTCTCCCCGTTGCATCCGAGCTTTCCTACCCCCTGCCCCTGCCTGTGCGTGGTCTTTCAGGGGCAGTTCCCTTCTGTCTACAACACTCTTCCCTTGTTTATCCAGCAAAAGAAAGCTATCCCCTGCCCCTTCACCCAGCTGGTGCCAATCCGAGAGCTGCAACCATCAGCCCTGGAGACTGAAGGGCTCCACAGCTACCGCGCAGACGACAGCACTGCCAGCTCTACACCCCCTCTCTCGCCACCTCACCCAAGCCACCTGGAGGAAGGGTCCGTCTCCAAGAAGTCCTACAGAGACAGCCCACAAGACGGACCATTAGTGCCCAGGGTCGTGGTGAGTTTGGTGACCTGCACAACTGCTCACTAGCAGCATACCTGAGAGCCCCAGCTCACCTCCAGAGACAAGACCCTTAACGGATCAGCTGCAATGGATAGTTACCGCACACCTGGCGCCCTGCTCTGCCATCAGACAACCTGTGCAGAGCAGCCCCTTCAGAGCACATCAGGAGTAGATGAGATCCTAGGGCAGACTTAGCTTTTCACACTAATGACCTTCCTCACAAAAAGAAACCGAGTCTGCAATGAACATGTAGCATTCCTGTCCTAGGATCTCAAAGCACTTCTGAAGAGAAGGGTGGGATTATCCCCATTATACAGGAGGGAGAACTGAGGCAAAGAGGGAGTTGCCACAGGTCACACAGCACTCAGGAATAGAACTAGAGATGTCTCTCAGGAATTCCCAGGAAGAGCTAGCTCCTCTGACTGCACCGGGCAGATGGTCAAAGCTGCTTAACACACCTAGGAAGTTATTCGCAAAGAGACTTCCTCTTATTTGGGGAGGAAATAGCTGCACTGTCCCAAAGGAAACCACTCTGAGATGTATTAAAAAATAAAGACAATCCAAGCCCATCTTACAGGCTCCACAGCTCTTACCCCATGGGCAGCACAACACAAGACTGGGGCAAACTGACTCCCCCGAAACTAATGTTCTTACCCCTCTTCAGGAGCAAGACATTTCAGGAGGAGACTGATCAGCCACAGCAGGAGAGGAGGAAAGCACAGAAGCCAAAGCCTTTTCTAGCAATCCCACATGAGGCTGTCCTTGCCAGGGATCACTCAGTAGGACTGCTGTTCTGGTTGGTCAAACCGGGGGACACGTCTGTGAACTACAACCCAACCAACACTCCACTGGCAGGGACAGGCTTATGGCCTCCCTGTGGACAGCAGCAGCGCTGAACAGCTGGTGCCAAGAGTCCAATCCACCATTCGCTGGAATCGGTGGAAAGACTCTGACTTTAATGGCATTGAATCAGGTATCACATGCTTGCAAATCAGTGACGGACACATCCCTGCGTTAGCTCAGCCACCACTCAGCAGATCCCCTGCTGCCCAGCAGGGAAGCTCTCAACACACGCCTCCAAAACGGCACAGCCTTTCTCCGTCTTGCCAGCCAAGTCTCACAGGAACCCTCACTGCAGTCAGGAGGGGAGCAGCCATGGCGATGACTATATGGACATGGAAGCTCTGCCTCCAGTGCATGTGCCTGGTTGGAGCGTTACTGGAGTTTTCCCTGGAGGGTGTGGCGCAGAGGTGAATGAGGATGTGAATACTGCAGGGATGCCACTGAATTTGGGATCTATCACCAGTCCTTTGCCAGAATCAACTCTAGGAACTGAAGACAGGGAATTGCTACTCAACCATCTGGCCATCAGCCCCCAGCCAGCTGGATCGCACCTACAGCCCCTATGCCCCCTGTCCCTCTAGTTCTGTTTCAAGTGTCCCAGGGGAGGAGCTCCAGCTCTTTCCCTGGGGAGACTATCCCCCCCAGAAGGAAGATTTGTCTGTGTTTCTCCATTTTATCGGGTTGTGCCTCGTTACTGCCCAGCGATTTCTCTTGCCTCGAGCTGAAGTGCACCTAAGCCTGTCAAACCTGCAAGAAAGGCAGAAGGGGGGAGCGGCCAAAGGAAATAGCCTGGCAAAGACAGCAGGACCCCCTGAGCAGCTCAGTATTTAACACGGACATGACAACTCCTTGTGGATTCTAGTCTAGCCACTGGTGCGTGATTTGTCAGTGGGCTGGTAATATGACAGATCCCCTCCCCAGGCAGCGCAACACCTTCCCTTGGACACAGCGTCTAGGACACAGCACTGTGGAGGTGCCCATCTCCTGGGGTGCTTCCCAGCAAGCAGACACCGCTTCTAATGGACGGACAGGGGGATGCGCCAAGAGGTTCACAGACTTGCTGGAAGTCACCCATTCCATTAGAGGGGCAGGCTAGGCTTAAGCTTAGCACATAGGGCTGAGGCTCCAGAGATTTGGGATCTGTCCCTGCCTCTGGCACTGACTCACTGGCCCAGTCTAGACCAGGAAGTTGAAAAATGTGTTTAAACAATCTAATACCTTGTGTAGACAGGGTTTAATACCCCACAAAAGGCTAGCTGGTCATGGTTGACTATGCTCCCTCTAGGGACCAGCTAACTTGTTTTTAAATGATATTAAACCCTGTCTATACTATGGGCAAAGAGAATCACCTATATTCCTAGTTTAAATTACTGTTACCTTCAGCAAGTCACTTCCCCTCTCTGGGCTGGCCCCACGTGGAAAGTGGAATACGTTCCTGCCCTATCGTGTACCTAGGCTCAACTCACTGCTTGCAACACTTTGAGATCACCAAACGGCAGACACACAAACTCTTACATAGTGAAAGGGTCTGCAGTAATGGCAGGAATAGGACCCAGGGGAGCAACGCTGACACCATGTCACCAGATCCAGCCATTAGGCCGCGCCATGCGGCTAAAAACAGAAGCGATCTCCTGCCAGGCAAGAAAGGAAGTTGAGAACAGCACCAGGAGAGGGGAAGTGCCCTGTAAGGGCTCAAAAGGAGGGAAAAGGAACTCCATGGTGTGACTCTCAGGGCTTGTCTACACTGAGAGGTAAATTGGGATTAAGGTAAGGTGTGAATTTAAAGTGGAATAGCTATTCCTGGTTAACTGCCTGTGTGGACACTCTTATTTCAGAATAAGAGCGTCCACCCAGGGAGTTAATCAGGAATAGCTATTTTGGAATAACTCCCCTTGTAGACACGCCCTCAGTGGAGGAGGCAGACAGTTGCTGGGCTGGTGAGGAACTCATATTGCCCTGAGGAAAGTTTCCGTTTCTGGGGACTGTTTATGCTGGGAGACAGAAGTGGCTCTTGGTTCTCCCTGGTGCCAGGAGCCATCAAGACTCTGATCTGCTGCGGGAGATTTCTCTCGCTTATCAAATTAAAACATGAAGGAGCCGGCTCCAGCGTGGCCAGGAACTGTGGGAGGGTGCTCCCCATAAGTCCTTCACTCCTGGCCCTCCAGACGTACAGCCGGTACATTTTCAAGCCGCACCAAAGGCATGTCTGTACATGCTTGTGCCACATACTTTTCACGTCCTCACCCTCGTGTCCTGCCCTGACACTAAGTGGAAATTCCAACTGTCCAGGGTGAGGTATCTCTGTGGGCCGGTCCGTATTCCACCTTGGTTCTGTGGCCCGCTGGGGATATTAGTTGGCGGCTCGAGCATGTAGCTTGCACAGTTCATCCCTGTCCCTTTTGTGGCGTGAGGGAGATCCTGGCACACGTCTACCTGCAGGCTGTGCCAGGCTGTGCCAGGCTGCAGCCCCTCTTGTGGCTCCTCTAGAGCCTTCTCCTAAGGTTCTGGCTGCACATTTCCCCTCACCACATCCGTGGCCCCATGAAGCTGTGAGACCTCCTCCTGGCAATGGGCAAAGTGGCAATCTATAATGCCGGGAAGGTGATGTTGGCCAAGGGGTTCTCTGCACCTGTGGGCCTGATTTCCCTTCCTCTATCGTTCATGCATCCAAGCAGAGTTCCTCTGAGCCACACCCACTGACTCCCTCGACACGTTCAAGAAGCAGTGGGCGCTGCCTGTGGTTCCCTGCTCCGCGTCCGCTTCCGGTGCCCTAGTTTTAACCCCCATGCCCGTTTCTGGTTTTTTTCACTTGTTGTCCCCTGTATTTGAGTCCCAGGCCCAATAGTTTCTCCCCTTAGGCTGTGGATGGGGCCTTCAGCTGTTGGCGGGCACAACATCCCAGTACCCAATAGATCCCCACTGCTCCCCTGTGATCTCCTCAGCCATCCAACACACAACTCAGATCAGCCCCAGCGCCTGCTGCTCCAACCCCACCTCACCCCTTCTTACACCCCTCCACTGGTTCCCCATTCACAGTGAAGTTTCTCATCCTCAGCTTCAAGGGCCCCCCGAAACGTCCATGACTCTCCCTAGCTATGGGACCAGCCTTTGCTTCCAGCATACACACAATGCACCAGCCTTGTTCGCCTCTTTGTCAGCATCTCACACAATCACTCACTGCCCTGGCGTGCAGAATGTGCCCCCGAACTGCTCTGGGGCCCCCAGACTCTCCTCCCGCATAAAGCCCTACTCTCTGCACTGCCAAGAGACACTCGCCTAGGAAAACGCCAGAGGGCAGAATCACCAGCACCGGTCTGATGGGCTGTATCAGAACTGCACAGGCATCCGAGCAGTGTTTAAGTACACAGTGCTAGCAGCTTTCCTGGCCCATGTGCTAGATCAGGCCTAGCGGTGCTATAGATCAGGGGTTCCCAAATTGTGGGCCGTGACAGTCCTAGTCTGCTGGCAAGGGTGGAGCTGGGTGGGAGGGGGCAAAGGGGCATTGCTCCCTCCACCCAAACGGCCTCTTTCCACTCCCCTCCTGACCTTGACCCCTCAAGCGCAGCTCCAGGGCACAGCCCCGGCCACTTGCCCTGCCTGGTGCAGCCTGCATGGAGGGCAGGTGCAGGGGGAAGTTCAGGGGGTGGGTCTGGAAGAGGGGGATTTTTTCGGGGGCGGGAGGAAAGCTGGGGGTAGGGGAGCAGCAGACACACAGCTTGATTTCTTCCTCACTTCCTCAGTGTCTGGCTTGCAGGTGAGGTGAGGGGTTGCTATTTTGCAATGGGGAGTATCGGGGACTCCCCCTCCGTGCACTGAGCTGGGGCTGAACCCTGCTCTGATTGGGGTAACAGGTTCGGTCTCCTTTCTCTCCATGGAGGAGGGGGCGCTCTCCCCCTGGCTGCAGGAGAACCAGGCCTTGTGGGCTGAGCTGGCGCTGTGGCAGTCCCAGGGCCGAGCAGAATGTGCCACACCTGTCACCAGTCACAGGCAACACAAAAGGGACCTCAAACCACCACCACCACCACCACCACCACCAGACTCATGGGGGGCAGAGGCTGGGGGACCTGGTTTATACGTACATCAATGAAAATGAATGATTTTCCTCCAGAAGCATTAAGAGTGAGCTGCAGTGCTCAGTGCAGCTGCACAGTGGGCCTCAGGGGGAAGGTTTGGGAATCCAGCTCTAGATAATATTACAAGCACCTTCTAGCCAAGGTCTCCAGCTCCGAACTGACTGCTCCCGCAATGGCTTCTGTGCTCCTGGGCCCGCCTTCTGGGGGTGTTCCTCCCCCGTTCTGCACTGGGCTACCGGCCAGGGCAGGTCCCAAGAGATGTAAGTTTGGCAAGCTTCACATGAATGCTTCCACTCATCCTGACCCAGCCCATCTCACCTACACCACTCTGGAGGGTCACTAATGTGCCAATGGAATTCAGAGCTAGTTACCAGCCAAACCAGAGATTAACCCAAACCCCAAGACCAGGCAGACCGGTGGGTCTGACCATTCCTGCACTGCTGAAACCTTGCAAGTGACCTAAGACCGTAAGCTCTTCAGGGACCGTCTCTTATTCCATGTTTGTACAGTGCTGAACACAATGAGGTCCCAACCCCTAGCAACCCCTCTAGCGGAAATGGTAACCAACTGCTCTGGTCACAGAGCTAACTCCAGAAGCAGCAGGCACCCCATCACCCAGGAACTCAGGTGCCCTCTGTGCTGGAGTGACACGCTGCATTTTACAACAGAACGCAGTATCTCCTCTGGACAGATCAACTGGTCAGCAAGTGAAGAAAGGCTGGTAATCCTGTAACTCCCGGGAGGCAAGGAGGAAAGCAGTTCACCTCGGTTTTGAGGAGGAGGAGAATATGCTTGAATAGAAAGTTAAAACCCGATCTCCTTACACTCCTAAGGGCTCCCATGATGAGCCCAGTTAAAGAGCTAACAGTCAAACACACACAGCTGGGCTTCCCCAGCAGCCAGCTTCCTGCCAGGATTAAAGAACCCTGCACAAATCCCCTCCGAAGCCCCGCTCAGGAAGCACGGCCCCTCTTGAAGACACCATTCTCTGGGCTCGGCTCACCTCCAAACCGTCGGCGAGAGCACAGCACCCTTTTAAAGTATACGCAGGGTTATAAAAGGCCACAAGCTGGCTCTTTGCAGAGGAAGAGTCCAAAACTGAACAGCAAATCTCCATCGGGATGAATGGGCTACAAAGGACATCCAGGCAAACCCAGCCAATTCCCAGAGCAGTGCAAGGGTCGCAGGAAGTTCTTTGCTCACAGCCAGCTCTGGGTTCCTCTCCGTTACACAGAACACAGCACAGCCCCTCCCCTAGCCCAGTCATCCTGGCCCTGTGCCCCAACACACAGGCTGCTTAGACTGATTTGCCCTCGTATCTCCCACAGGGTGGGAGGAGGGAACACTAACGAGGGGGCTTTATGAGTTTTGAGCATGTACAGCTACAAGGCACCAAAGGAAGGAAGGTCCCTTCAGCTGCTGGACACGCCACTCCCTAACGTCAGAGTCCAATCCAGAACTGCTAGCTCAAGTCTGTCGCCCCAGCCTGGGAGCCTCACTCCAAAACGGTGTGTGGACAAACCCCAACTGTCAGCAGAGGTCCTGCCTCCCTACCAAGCCAACAGGCAACTGTGTATCCAGCCTCCTTTCAGAGAAGCAAATAGGGCTTTTAAAACACCAGGACACAGGATATCTGGAGCGCACAGTGCGACTGACTAATGGCTACCACATGCTGAGTGGGACCATACAAAAGCCTGTCACACAGCCCAGCAAGGAGCAGTGCCATCTGCCCCAGGCACCCCTCACCATGGTATCCTGGAACCAGTGATTTGAGATCCAGGGCTCTCCAAGCCAAGCCAAAGAGCTGCCTAAACATCTCTTGCCCAAGTTTCTCTTACGGAAAGGAGAGAGGCGTGCAAAGGGAGCGTCGGGAGAAAGAACGGACCTTTTGTAACAGGTGTTCTTCAAGATGTGTTGCTCATATCCATTCAATGTAGGGGTGTGCGCACCACATGCACTGGTGCCTGAGATTTTTCCCTCAGTGGCATCTGTAGGGCTGGCTCTAGTGCCTTCTGCAGTGGCGGGTGTTGCATTGGTATAAGGGGTGCAGCTGACCCCCCTCACTCAGTTCCTTCTTGCCGGAAAGCCAACAGATGGAAGGAGTGTGGGTCGTGGAATGGACGTGAGCAACACATCTGGAAGAACAACCGTTATGGAAGGTCAGCAGCTGTTCTTTCTTCTTCAAGTGCTTGCTCATGTCCATGCCGTGCCAGGTGACTCATAAGCAGTGCCTCTGGAGGTGGTCCAGGAGTTCATGGACGTGCCAACCGTAATGCCGCTCTGTCAAAGCCCGCATCGTCCCAGGCCTGCTGAGTACTGGTGTAGTGAGATGGAAAGGTATGGACAGACGACCAAGTTGCAGTTCTGTAGATGTCCTGTATTGGGAGCTAAGCTAGAAGAGCAGCGGTCGACGCTTGAGGATGAATCCAAGGAGTCCTCTCTTGGTGGCCATGACAGTGCCGATGTCGCCTCCACTTCTCCACTGTACCGGGGGGAGCAGTGTCTCAGTACTGGGAACGGTACTGGGGACCTGTGGGCCGGTGCCACGTGTCCAGAGATCGACGGCTGTATTACAGCAACCGATATTGGCATTTCAGGGACCGGTGCCGCAATGCCAAGGACTGGTATCATGGGTCCAGAGATTGGTGCCATGAGACTGAAGGTCAGCAATGCGGCTCCGGAGACCACTGACAAGGTGTCAGCAACCTGCGCAGGGCCGGGGAGCGACGTCTCGGTGTAGGAGATCATTGTGAAGGCTTGCCTCTGGATGGCCCCACAGCTGATGGTAACAGCAATGGGTCCCGGTGTGGGGGGTCTCCCTTCTCGAGGCATCGGCGACATGGGAATCGACAAGAGGTCTTTGGCCGCTTGGAACGCCTTGGGTGTGGACGGTACTATGGGGCTAAGAACCGGCTCCACAATATAACACTTCCCTCAACGTTTCATGCAGGAGCCAATGATGAAGCCACCAGTCTGGCCTGCAGCCAACTCCAAATTGCCCATTACCCATCCAGCCCAGTGCCTTACTGGTTAGAAATCTTGATCTTTGGGAAGTTGCAGCACACACAAGGCAGCCAGAGGACACACACCACAGGGCTAGTGAATGAACTCAGTACATGACTGGAGTCTTGAGAAGTGACTAAGCTGAGCTAAGAGGAGGGGAGAGGAAAAAGTGCATACTGGTCTTCAGACAAGGAGAGGAGAAGATAAGCAGGGAGCTCCTCCCATGGAGGTGGAGCTAAGCCTGCGTCCGCTGTGCCTTGACTGTCTGGCCTCATCCTGCGGGAGCCAAAGGAAAGCCTGATGTGGGAATGGCAAAACTAGCTATGGAGGCACACGAAGCGCGGTCTTGGCAATCTCACTACTCCCCCCAGTAAAATAACTGCAGCTACTCAGATACAAAGGCCACTTGGTTTCCAGAGAGTAAAAGACCATGAGACGCAGGTAGGACTGGGGTTATAACAAGTCAGTCTCCCAGACACTCTGCGCTGCTTTTATTGATAGAGCTATAAAAGTGGTGTCTGGAGGGAATGCAGGGGACTATTTGGAATTCAAGGGGCCATTGATACCAAGTGTCCTGAAACATTACACTGAGGGGATCTCTGCACCGTCACTTAGACAGGAGATGGGATTAAGGCCTTTGCTGAACATGGACCTGGCATGCATGGGGAGAGGCATCACATGGGGGTGCCCCAGGAGATGGAGCTAGGGACAATCTAACAATGTCTGGATTCATGATCCAAACGTGGGAGTACAGTGCACATCAATGAGTTCTGCAGGTGATGCTACGCCCCAGTCCTGGGCTGCACACCAACTACTTTTGCAGCACCATGAGTGCAAAGCAGCCTTCACGAATCTCCCTTGCAAAGGGGGATCCTCAGCTGGCACAGAGCCGCTGGCACTGGCTCCAATGCCAAGGAAGAGGCCATGCCTAGTGCTTCCCCGTGCCTTAGCTCTCCTGTCTGCCAGCTCACAGCAAACCACTGAGGCTGCTGGCAGCTGGCACAGATTAGAGCGGTCTGCACCACAGAATGGGACCAGTGCAGAGAAGCTCCAGGATCGGGGATGGCAAAAAGGACCTCTGTAGGCTTCACCCAGCCTCAGCCAAGCTAAGCACGCCTCGACTGCAGCCAGCCCTGAACTAGGAAGACTTGCCTGTTGACACCTACAGCCATCAGGATGAAGGGCTGGAAGTAACAGGATGTTCCATCGAAAACGCAAACTAACATGTGGGGGCAAATAATCAAACAGGCAGAATGGGTGGGAGTAATTTAGAAAGTAGTGCTGCCAGAACAGACGGGGAGACATGAGCTGGCAGGGCCAGGCCAATGCAATCGGAGAGTCATGTCACAGCACAAGTCGGTTAGTAACCTTGTTCTCAGGAGATCGCACTTGCATTCGGCTCTGGACCCCTCATTACTCCAAAATATTGGCCAATTAGATGAGAAGGAGTTCAGAGAAAAGGAACAAAAATAACAAGGATGCTGAAGAGACTGACTTTGAAGAGGAGATTAAAGGAACTACATACGGATAACTTGGTTAAGCAACAGCTAAGTGAGGATGTGATCATAATCTATAACATAGGAAGGATGTAAAACACCACAGGAGAGAGGTAATTACTGAGGATGATACAAGGGGTGGGTGGTAACTAAGAGAACTGGGGCAGAATTAAGAAAGGGAGCATTTTAAGAAGGAAGTTAGGCAAAACTTCATGGCTGTGCAGTCTGCTGGGTGGAAAAATAACCCCCATCACCTGACCATTGATTGAGTATAATAGAGAATGGTCTTTTGTATCTTGGGACTTCTCTGCCCGCCAATCACCTTGACAGCACTTGAGCG
Organism: Mesoclemmys tuberculata; assembly: GCA_007922155.1. NCBI lineage: Eukaryota > Metazoa > Chordata > Testudines > Chelidae > Mesoclemmys > Mesoclemmys tuberculata. The sequence goes on from ML675621.1 coordinate 10,338,142, forward strand.
TCTCACAGGTAGTAATGTATTTATCCTCAATACCCCACTGAAACGTGGAAGGATTATTCCTGCAGTGTTACAGAGGGGGAACTGAGTGACTACGTGATTTCCCCAAGCTCACACACAGAATTGATGGCCAGGCTCAGAACGGATCCTGGAACCCCGTGCATCTGTCCAGCAGCTTTGCTGCAAGACCACTGGAGAGTTTCCATGTCATATTGTAACCATGATACAGAGCCACAGTGAAATTGGTTTGTGGTGTCACAGTGAAGTGACATACCTTTGAGGTTGGACCAGCTAAAAGAAAATCTCCCATCTGACATATTATTTTACTTTACAAAGGGGGGCTAGCTAGCTGGAGTGTTTGAAATATGGCTTCCCTGCTGAAGAAATTAGATAGCCCTTGGCTAAAACAACAGGCTGTATTTAGGGGCTTGTAGACCAGCGGCTCTAGACATCAGATGCCAAATAGAGTTCTCAGCATTGATACCTCTTAGAATGGCTAGAAAAACATCAATAAAAAGACATTTAAAAGAAATCCTTGTGAACAAAGCTGCCTCTCCTGGGTCACTTGGCAGAGGTCCTATGACATGACAACCACTCTGGGGAACTTGGCTTTATTGGGAAATAGGAGATCACCTGAAATGCCTCCAATATCCTTGTTCAGCCCGACAGCTTAGACAGCGAGGCATCCTCCCCTTACAGACACTGTGCCCCTCCCCCTCCCCCTCTTCTCCACACCACTACAGATCTAGAGGCAGATTAGAGAGATTTCCGCTGGGTCCTGTTCTCAAAGAATTCTTAGGACACGGTGCAGGTGCCACATGAACATTCAGAAAGGTATTTTACACACATGCCATATACGTGTACTGCAAGGTACTAGGAGATGCATAATTTCTGAGCTACAGGGAGACAGGGAGTGTGTATTTCAGATGTGATAAGCAGTGAAGTCTAGAAGGCGTTTCAGATCTATTTATCCCTCAGATGAGAGAAGACATCTTCTTTCCCTCTATTAAATATTCAAGACACAAGTTTGGTATGATTTGCACGTTCCTGTGCTTGCAGGCTGCGTGTTTAGGAGGCTGCCCGCTTGCTCTTATCTCTTCCTCTCTTAGGTTCTGCTCAAGTTGCCGGGAGAGATTCTATTGGTTTCCAGTCAGAAAGCCAGCTCTGTCTGATTGACTGATCAGGAGATTATGGAAGAGGGCGAGCAAGAAATAAAGTGAATCACATGCTGTACTGCTGAGTCCTGTGCATATGCCACACATGAGTGTGGCTTACAGATACGGTGCACAGACAGTTAAGGGGCAGCTATGGTCTAAGAGCAAGCAGAGGGCTAGGATTGGAGACAGCTGTGTCTTTCCCCAACTGACTCAGACAAGTCATATCTGTGCCTCAGTTTCCCCTTCAGTTAAATGAAAATCATGCCCTTTACACAGGTAAGTAAGCACTGAGAGCTACAGCCTTCTCTCCTGCAATGTCCAATGCTGGAGTCGTCTCCCAGACACTTTGCACATTACACTGTTGTCCCCTTCATCGACCCACACTCCCCCATGGTTGATCTAGTGCACTAAGATCCTCAGGCAGGGCTGTGCCCACAAGAGTCAGGTGGAGGGTGCAAGGTGCCTGCATTTGCAAATAAAACACCCAGAGACAAAGGGAGAAGGGAGGTATGCACAGCTGTCGCTTGCTGTGCTCACAGCAGCATTCAGATAGGAAGCCAGCTAGCTGGGCATTTTGTTTTGGCTGCTGTCTGCCGAAGGTGCCAGGTTTGGGGCGCTGCGGGATGTTGCGATTTGGGTGGGAAGCTCTCTTCAGGGTGGTGTTTGTATGGTTTTGTTTACTTGAATGAAATCAATGTGTCTCTAGCCCCCAAGCTCCCCAGATAGCACCTCCTGCCTCTTGTTACAAGACATGTGCTCACATGCTGTACACGCTCCCTGCTTATAAACTGCAGCTGGCTGCTGCCTGCCACTTCAGCATTTTAATTATTTTGTGCATGTGAACTAGGAGGTTCTTTCCCCACAGGAACGGTTACAACATATCATCTCAGGGAAGCCAGTGTCCTCTTTGCCCTTACCCCCAGACCGGGTGCTCATAGCTGGCAGAGTATCAATGACTGCATCCCGCATACGCAGCCTTACCGCTGGTCCCAGAGCCCTAGACCACTTTAATTCAGCAGACAGGAGTCACAAGAGGCTTGACCACCAGAGCCTAAGCTGAGACCAGCAAAATCATATCATGTAACATCAGTTTAGTTTTAAATCCTCTAACCTCAGGAGGTGAAAACCAAGTGTCTGGCCCAGGCTCCCCATTTTCCCTTTCAAATCAAATCCCCCTTGGTGCCTCCAGCCTAATCAAGAGTAATTGGCAGGCAAGCAACTTAGTTGGCCCGGCTGGAGAGCTCTGTGCAGGCAGACGGTTACAAACAGAAATGCAGGCTGTGCCAGACTCCCGCGCCAGGGGAAACGTTCCAGCCCTGAGCTGGGTTTGATACGCTGCTTTGCAATGAACACTGCCACGGTACTAGACTATTTAGCGAACACCAGATCGATAATTATGGCTTGGCCTGGAGTTGTGGTATTAAACACCACCAATCTGTAATACACGGAACACAAATTATAATACAGGGCAAGACACCGTCCCTTGCACTTGGACTTCTGCACATACGAGAGTCAGGCCTTAAGTGTTACTCCGGGCAAGGGGTCTCCTTTACCTGCCCTGCCAGAAACGCTCTTAACACTGGGCACATTATTGCTTTAAAAATAAATTGATCACCAAGCACTGAGCTTTGCACCTCAGACACCACACATAGGTCCCAATGGCAGGGAATTAAACACTGCTCAGTGCTCGAGGGGGTCTCTCTGGTCCAGCCAACTCAGTGGGTTATTGTTAACAACCGACTGCCACCAATGGTCAAACTAGTCCGAGTGTGCAGAATCGATTGCTAAATCGGGAAGCTGAGTGTCAGTGGAGAAATAAATTAGCTAGAGCAAAGGCAGGCTATAGCTCACCCTATCAAGGGTCTATTATGTGCAGACTGCCTACTTAAGCAGACTGCAGGAAAGAGCAGGGATCAGGGGGATGCATTTCTAGTGGGTCTAAGGGGAGATACAGACTTGAGATTAAAAACACAAGCCTGTTAAACTGGCACAGTGCCTTGCTGTCTGACATCTGAGCACTGCATGACAATGGACTAAATCCGAGAGTGGAGGCTTTGCAAAATTCTCTGGTCCGCTCCTTTCAAGATGAAGTCACTTGTCTAAATGGACTAGCCACAAACAGAGGTGGGCAATTAAACAGTTTCCATTAATACCAACACAACTACGAGTTTGAGTTTTGTTCCAGCCAAATCAAAGTTTTCCGCAGGTCTTCACCTACCTGTATAGTGGGACACCCAAAGAGCAGTCCTGGGTCATGGAATTTAAACTAATATTTCAAGGAGCTCTTCCACTTTCACAATGAGCTGAAGCCTACCTCTTAACACCCAATTTTAATGAGACAGGAACTAGCTGCCATCAAAGAATCAGTATTTAAGAGTCACAACACAGAGATCTCTGACACTACACTACTTCCTTGTGCTCTGAGCAGGAAATACCATACAGCTGTACCCATGATAACACAGCTATTTCCTATTTTAATTATAGGGAAACATCGTGCCACACATACCACCAAACAAGAATGGCTGGTCTTAATAGCAGCCACTGTATCTTGGAAGACAAGCACACCAGCTGTACACATGCATTGAGAAAGCAGGAGCCGTACAGTGAGCATAGACGAAGGAGCAGCACCAGTCCTGCTACTGACAGTCAAACCAAGAGGGGAACGTGACTGTGTTCAAGTGAACTTTGGCAAGTGAGTTTCTAACCATCACCCCTAAAATCAGACAAGGACTTGGCTACATTCCTAACTGATAAGGCTGACACTTCCCCCAGCATCGCACTGAGCTGGTTTTCAATGCTAATTTTTCCCAGCTGAAACCTGACTTTTCGGTTCAAGTGTAACAAGGCACATTTACCCTGCTAATGCCATCTCCATTCCAACGGAGCAGGAAGCAGCAGTCCGACTGTTGTATGAGATGGCCAGACCACGACGAGTGCCAAGGGACAGACAGCTACTGGATGAGCCTCCCCTCAAGTGCAATAGGTTTCACTGGCTGAGCTGATTTTAATTAAAGTGGCCCAGTGTTTTGAAATTCATCATTATAAATAAATCCAACTTCTCACATGGGGGAGGAGGGGCCATGACTATTGACAGTCATGGGGTCCTGAGAGGAAAATGGATGTGACCACTGCGCTAAAAAACATTGCTCTGCATGTAAAATCAGCTACAATTCATCTGTCCCTGGCCAGTTATAACGCAGCTCAGAGCTTCCTAATGGAAGCTGACAAGCTCTCCTACTATTAGTACAAAATATCTTTCATGCTGCACACACTGATCTGCCAGGTGCTGTTCTCCTTACCAGGCACCTATTGCATTCATCTCACACTGCTTAATTCAGATTAAGCCCAACTGCAAAAGCAGATGCCAGGAGGCTGCACCGAGGAGTACATCCACACAGCTCGTCTGTGAGCGACCAGCCCTGAATCTGGTACATCTGCTCTTGGAGCACTCTACTCCAACTCCAATTACGTGCAGCAAACAAGGGAAGCCAACAAAGGAGTAGCAGGATGCTACATTGCAAGTACTCCATACAGACCAGCACCACCACCTCCAAAACAGCTCCAGCGCCAACGACCGGAGAGCACCTTGCTGGATCATCGAAACACCTTACTGCAGACAGAAGCAGCCCCCTGCAGAGACTGCCAGCTCTGCTCTTCAGAGAAAGTCAACAAGGAGCAAACGCTTGGTTTAATTACCTGCTGGCTGTATGCTGTCTCCTGCAGCTTCCCTCTTGCCACATGCGCACTCCAGATACCTGCGCTCAGTTCAGTTTGGCGTTCCTCCCTTAACGAGAGGTGTGGAGGGAAGGGTCGGGGAGCAAGTACTGGGTCCCCAGGGCTTTCCAAGCTAATTGTCCCTGAACAGAGCATCAAACCAGCAGACTCACCCTGAGACACTGACAGCTCAGAGCTAGCAACAGAGCGAGGAAACCAGTCCTGCCTGAATGATGGAGTAGCCCTTTCAATCCATGCCAAGCCCAATTCCCCCGCATCTCCCTCTGCCCGGCAGGGGAGCAAGCACCAGGGCTATGTTTAATGCACATACTCTGACCTGAGATGAGCTGCCGAGTTCACTGCTGAATTCATCTCTTCTTTTGCCCGGGTTTCCTTGCTGGTCTCTAGAGCCAGCCTTCCTTGGAGGTGGGAAAGGCTCCGTGCCCCTGACAGGGACCCCTATTTCCTCACTCACTCAATGCCCCACGAGGACACCCAGCAGACAAAGCAGCATTATGAAATCTCCCAGCACAGAGCGGTGGCGTCCGTCCCACTCTCCCCAGATCGAAATCCACAGCCCACTTTAAAACACACCTAAGCAGTACCGTAAAGTTCTGGGCCCTTCTCACAGGAGGCTCTGCCGTGCTCTCCAGGAACCAGCCCAGGCCTCAGCGCCTGTGCTCCGAACCACCACACTGGCCTGCCCGTTAAGCAAGGGGCTCCAACCTGGGTAGGTAGTTTGTAAGCTTTCCTATGGCACTCAACACCGCGGTAGCAGAGCACTTGGAGGGTGCCTATAAAGGGGTTTGGCTGGAGATTTCCTGCTGTTGCTCAGTGGCACACTCTCCCAGTCCCACGTCCCTTTTATAAGGTGTAACAATATGGGACACCCTAGCCATAGATAAACTCTCTGCCCTAAAGCTGAACGAGCAGTCAGATCACCTCGCTTCCTGGGCCATATGGAGTCCCACGTACATGTTTATTGTCCTTTGATACCTACCGAGGCCTGGCTTTGTCCATTTTGGTTTGTGTGACTGCTCTTCTTTGGACTCCAGTCTTTGTACTTTTGATCCGCCAAGGGTTAATTCCATCATTTCACACTTGCCTCTGTTAGCTTCCTCCAAAAGAGGTCACTTACAAAAACCTTCCAGCTGCCACAGAACTCAGAGCAATCCCGACACCTGGGTCAGGGCTGTGGTACCAGAATCCTACCAGCAACCCCAGCGCTTAGTCATAGCTGGGCTCTTCCATGCGGGCACAGACCAGCGTCACACCCCGTTATCCTGTTGGGGAAGTGTCAGTGCTCCTCCCCAGTCAGAACCAAGCAATGCTGATCCTGAGAAGAATGAGGGGGGATTTGATAGCAGCCTTTAGCTATCTGAAAGGGGGTTCCAGGGAGGATGGAGCTAGGCTGTTCTCAATGGTAGCAGATGACAGAACAAGGAGCAATGGTCTCAAGTTGCAGTGGGGGAGGTCTGGGTTGGATATTAGGAAAAAGTTTTTCCCTAGGCGGTGGTGAAGCACTGGAATGGGTTACCTAGGGAGGTGGTGAAATCTCCATCTTTAGAGGTTTTTAAGCTGTGGCTTGACAAAGCCCTGGCTGGGATGATTTAGCTGAGGTTAGTCCTACAAGGGGTTGGACTAGATGACTTCTGGAGGTTCCTTCCAACTCTAATCTTCTATGATCCCCTTACACCCATGGCAGAGTGCCCTGACAGAGCACGTCAAGCCCCTGGGCATAGGCACCAAGGATCAAATCCAGCTCTGCTGTTTGGCAGTGCAGATCATTGAGCACTGAGCCAGCCCAGAAGCTTATTCTTTTAACCAGGTTGCTCTCGCAGGCACACACATAAGATTGTGCAGCACTCTGGGGTAGAAAGGCCATCTGCTAACACTTCTGTAAGCAGCTGGCACTGTAGAACAGAGGTCCCCAAATATGGAGGAACATTTGTGGGTGCTGGGGAGGCCAGCCTCAGACCCTGGCCCGGCCTTGGTCCCTGGTTGCAGTCTCAGCACACGCCTTGTCCAATAGCCCCATTCCCAGCCCCAGGTGGGGGGAAAGAGGCGTGGGTGTAAAAAGTTTGGGGACCACTACTGTAGAAGGCGTAACAACAGGTGGAGAAGGAGTGAAACAGCTCACAGTTCTATGATACACTGGAACAAAGCTGGAAGCTACAGAAGCCAACGCCATCACCGCCTCTCCTTCAGCCTGTGCAAGGCCTGGGTGAGACTCCACCAAACTGTCGGGGACAGGGCACTTTACACCTATCTGAAAAAGCAAGAGACATTTCTGCCTCTTAGACATACTGCCCTCCATGCCCAGCCCCACACAGCTATCGTAATAAGAGCTTGCATTTCTCTAGCCACTGTCAGAGGATCTCCTAGTGCTTGCAGCACACTAATGAAGTCACCTATAGGCAGAGGGTAGCAGCCAGCCCACATCATGGCAGGGGGAGGAAGGACGTTGTGACAATGAAACCCTACCTGAGAAGTGCACTGGGATCTTTCACACCCCTACCAGGACCTTTATTTTCAAGGTCTCCTCTGCAAGATGTACACTGTAAGCTGCATGTTTCTCTATCCAGAAGGGCAAAGGGCAAGGACCATGCCAGGATCTGAAGCTGTGGTTCCAGAGACTCGAAGAATTTTCAATGTCTCTCTTGGACCACAAAGCATTCACCTTTGGCTAAACATCACCAGGGTGCCAGCAACATACTGGCTCTACAGGACACAGAGGACAGCCCGAGCCCTGCCCAAGGGGTTTAGAATCTGAATGGTGCTGTGATCTCAAGGAAGCCACGGACACTGAATACAAAAGGCTGACACTCGTGAGCATGCTCAGTGCCGGGGGATGAACAAACAGAGACGAGCTACTGCTCCAGTGCACTCTCACTGCATGGGGAGCCGGGGTGGAGATGGTCTGCTCTAAGTTCAAACTCTGCTCTCTTTTGGCTTCCACAGTCCTCGCTTCACAAGGGAGGAAACCAAAGCCCAGGGGAGGGAGCTCACTAGCCAAACCTTGCAGTGGAAGAGGCAACAGACTTTGTTTAATTGAAAATCCACAGATGGCACATTCTCCCTTAACCCAGGGCAACGCACAAAGACTGCCAAGGGAGCTTGCTGGGATGCAAGCCTGTTGCCCCAGGCAGTCCTGTCTACTCAAGGGACTTGAGCCCACACTGAGAATGGTTGCTACAAAGAAAAGCCTTGCCCCCAGCCCACGTGGAGTTGAAGGCCTTTTCGAGTGGGGTTTTCAAAAGCGCTCACCAGCACCAGTCTCACTCTGCTCCCCATGAAGTAAACGGGAGCTTTGAAAAACCCACACCCAGCTGCTAGTGGAAACGAGACAAACCCATTCTCGGCGCTGGAACAGAAGAGCACAGCCAAGCGCCCCAGGGCTTCAGTCAGTGCTGAGAATGCCTTCAACTGTGAGATGGTTTGCAGTACCTCTGCGGGTGGGGGCTGATGGTGGTTGCCAGAGAGGGACCATTGCCCTGCTGTAAACATGGTCTAAGGCCTGGTCTACACTAGAAAATTAGGTCAGTTTAACTCAGTTATGGATGTGAAAAATTTCACACCTGAACGGCATAGTTAAGCCAACCAAAGTCCCCAGGCAGACAGAGCTGGGTTGATAGAAGAATTCTTCCAACAACCTAGCCACTGCCTCTCAGAGGAGATGGATTATTTACACTGATGGGAGAACCCGTCCTGTCAGAGTAAGTAGTGTCGACACTGAAATGCTGCAGTGTTTTATGTGTAGACATACCCTAAGAGAACACAGCTCTATCCAGCCCACAAGGGGAAGGAAATTCATTCACTCTGCGGTGAAGTATTCCTGCTCCGCATCCATCATGGCTTCAGAGACAGGCTTAGTGGCTCAAAGTACAGTTCCGCTGATTAAAAAGGAGCTAGGAATAGATCTAGACATCGACAGTAGATAGTAACAAATGCATGTATAGATTTACTAATGGGCTGCTTTGTCTCTATTGCTGTGGCTGTATTGGATATAGGTTCTGAAACAGGCTTGGCAGACTCCTTGTCTGTCATTACACACAAGCAGGGTGGATGAAAAGATGATTCTTTAAAAAAACTAAAAAGCATTGTATTGAAATCAGATTGAACTTCAATGAAATACATTTCCTTTTTTAAATAAACCTATTTAAAATTATGACAACCTATGTTAAGTCCTAAACGTAATATAATCTGTTCACATAATTTAAATTCAATTCAGTGAAACAATCAAGCAGTAAATGTTTGCTGCTGAAGTTTTAAATAAAGTCAAGCAAGGTTGAAGTCACTGATTAAGCATCTCGAACTAGAATTTGTTGCAGGGCTAAATCAGCTTTTGACCACAGGAACCATTGCAGAGAGTATATTTTCTGCATCTCAGTATATTCAACTAGTTCTGCTCATTCAAAGTTAAGAAATCAATTGGGAGTTGAAAAGCAGAAAAGCTTTTCTTCCTCTTCTAATCGGTGAATAAAAACTAGGTGTGAGACGACGAGATCTATTAGTTCTAAAATCTTGAAGGACATGACAATCGGAAACTACCAGTTCAATTCACTAACTACAAATAATATTTCCTTAATTTTTAACTGCAAAGCGTATTTTGATCTTTTTTTTTCTGGACTGTATCTGACCTATTTAATGGAGTTTCATGTAACAATTTTAAAATGCTTGTTTTGTGCATTTTTAATTTAATTCCAATTTCCATCCTAATGCAACACGACACAAATCATGGATAAAAATTAGTCATCCTCATCTAATATATAAAAAGTGCATCATTCACCAATTTCTAACATCATAAAAAAGTCAAGATTAAGAATCTGAAAAAATATACCTCCAGCTATATAATTGCTTAAATAAATGTACAGAGCTACAGAACATTCTCCTGGCTAGCAGAAAGTACCAAATCACAGCAGCTACTGAGAAGCAGCCTCTCTTTAGGAAAATAACTAGAAGTTCAAATGTAAAACAAGATAAAAATTGATGATTTAATTCAATGTTTCCTACCTGCTGATTTAAATCAGCCCACCCTGCTCATAACTATTTTCAAAGCTAGGGCAAGGAAGAAACACGAAAACCTAACAGTGCATGGCTCTGTGGAGAGAACTGAACATTACTGGCATTTCCTAGATACGAGAGGACGTGTGGTCCAGCAGTACAGCACCCGGGAGCTGGGTGACGCAGTGCTATTCACAGCTTGGACAGTGACCACAGACTAGTCATTTCACTGCAGCGTCCTACCTCCCGTGTTAGCTGCGAGACTCAGTCACCTGTCTGAAAGGCATGCTGAGAACATTCCATGAACGGGACCAAAGCAATTATTTATCCCGGGCTCTGAAGCGTGCCAAGCACCTCACAACAGTTGAAGAGCAGATCCCACCCCAACTAGCATACAGTCTAAATCCCACACGGTCCAACAAAGCCACTCAGTAAAGCCTTGGGCCCATTGCTCCGGATCAGTCCTTCTGTGTCCACTTCCCCCCTTCCTGTAGGTGAGAAGGCAAAAGTAGGCTTGAGAAAGTGGTTTAAGGGTGATGAGGGAAGTGGCCTGGTGCACAGGGTTTAGGAGGGTGTTTCAGGCCCGGGGGCAGCAGAGAAGGAGGTGCAGAAACATCTGTGATAGAGGGTATCCTGGCAGTCAGTCACTAAGAGAGAACAGGCGAACAGGCATGTGATAGGACGTTAGGTCCAAGATGTCGGATGGGACCATTTGATGCAGGGCCTCTGAAGCGAGACACCTGCATCTGAAGTGCCTGACTCCAGAGGAGAGGCTGACATGGCAAGATTGATGATTTCGGACTGGGGGGAAGGCGCAAGTTAGTAGAGTAAACCAAAGAGGAGACAGCTGCAGCATCCTGGCAGTGATGACTGGGGGCTACAGGAAGGATAGATGGCCACAGGAGCCAGAGGGGATAGAGGATATCAAGGGGGAGGTGATCAGAAAGCAAGAACCCTGCAAAAAAGGAGCACAGTGCTGAGTGGAGGCAAAGGCCAAGTAGAAACTGCCTTCATGCAGGGGAGAGATGACCCCAAGTCGCCACCAACAGCCATAAGAAAAAAGAATCATGGTAACTGTGAGTGATGTTGTCGTTATAAAAGAATTCTTTGAGACTGAGACCGTGGAAGAATTCTTCTAGTTCCCCAGTTCTCTTTGGAACACTCCCACACAAACATCAACTTCCTGGACACCATGATCAGCTTCGGCAATGAAACCCTACAGACAACAATGTACAAGAAAGCCTGGGATCACCGCACCTGCCTTCATAGATCCAGTAACCACCCCAAACACCAAGAAACGTTCTCTACAGCCGGGCACTCAGATACCGCAGGAAGTGCTCTGAGAAGAAAGTCCGGGATACACACTTTAGCACACTCAAAACCACCTTCACCAGAGAAGTAGATCACATCATGGAACAGGCCACCCAAATACCCTGAGAGAACCTGCTTCAATACAGAAATAAAACCACCCCAAACTGCACACTCCTAGTTCTCACCTATCACCCCACACTGGAACCCATATGAGGTATCATCAAACAACCACCCATCCTCAATTGGGACCCCATCCTGAAAGAAATCTTTCCTGGTCTTCAAACCACCCCCCAACCTCTCCAAACTCATCATCTGAAGCAAGCGCCTCACAGACCAGGACACACCAACTCAAAGTGGCAGTCAGACATGTCAGAACAGCCGCTGCAAAATCTAGACACATCTCTGCTGCTACAATAATTAAACATCCCCCATAACACATCTATGGGTCCTACACATGCCTATCCCCACACGTGGTGTACCTCGCCCAGTGCGCTAAATGTTCCAGTAGCAACTATGGGGGTGAAACTAGACAATCTCCAGTGCACTCTCAGATGAACTCACGCAGGAAAATGATAAAAGATAAAAACATCACATCACCTCTGGGCGAACACTTTTCACAAAGTGATCACTCTATATCTGACCTATCAGTCCTCATCCTCAAAGGAAACCTACACAACACTTAATGGATGAGACTGGCAGCTAAAATTCATAACTTTGTTAGACACTAAAAGTCAACAACTGAATAGACACACTGGATTTATGGCTTATTACAACAAACCGGAACCCACTAACAATTCTGCCCCTCCATTTCCCCAGCTGCTTCCCCCATTCCTTTCCTCCCTGAGACTGAAGAGGTGTTAACAGGCCACTTCATAGACTCATAGACTCATAGGTCAGAAGGGACCAATATGATCATCTAGTCTGACCTCCCGCACAAGGCAGGCCACAAAACCCTACCCATACACATTTATAACAACCCCGAACCCCGAACCCATGACTGAATGACCATTCACCTTGAATGGTCCCTTGAAACGTGTGTTAACTACGAAGGGTGAACAATCTGTTCCATGCTGTCTCTAGCTGTGACACTCCGAGGCTACGGCTGAACACAGCTTGCTGTAGCGCTGCTAGTACCTGCTCTAAGTGAACAGGAAAGAGTTCTCCAGTCAACTTAATTATCTAAGGCAGCTTACGCCGACCTAGCTGTGGTTTCGTCTACACTTACATTTCACTCCCGCCAATGTAACTGTCCCGCTACACTGACTTAGTAACACCACTTCCCCAAGCAGCATAGAGCCAGGATTGAGGCAGTTAAGTTGACACAGCATCACTGTAGACATTGCATTATTCCCATCAGCTGTTACTGGTCTCTGGGACATGTCTCACAATGCCCTGTCCTGACTGCTCTGGTCACCCTTGTGAACTTCGCTGCTCAGGGGACAGGTAAACAGGAAGCCACCGCTCGACCTTAAAGTTCCATAAATCATGTCATGGACCTTCATGCACCTTCCCTGACCAGCCCACACTGATGACAGCAAAGCGTCCCCAGTGATCCACCAGCACTTGCATTACCATAGAAAAGTAGCCTAGTCTGTTGATGTACTCAATGACAAGGTCTCCTGGTGCTAAAATAGGGATATCCATGCCTTCAATGGCCCCACCACAGTTCAGGCACCCCATTGCTGAAAATCCATCCACTAAGTCCTGCACATTGTTGAGAGTCACAGTAGTGCATAGCAGGAGGCGATTAACGTGCCTGCACACTTGCATCACAACAGTCCTGGGATGGATTTCCCAACTCCTAAGTAATTCCTGACTCATCGGTAGCAAACTGGCATTGCAAGTTTCCACAGTGTGATTGCCACTCGCTTCTCTACTGTCAGTATAGCACTTCTTGTGGTGTCCTTACACTGGAGGGCTGGGGAGAGCTCAGCACACAAACCCAGGAATGTGGCCTTACACATGCAAAAGTTCTGCAGCCACTGCTCATCACCCCAAACCTGCATTACGATACAATCCCACAAATTAGTGCTTGTTTCTCAGGCCCAGAGCCGGCACTCCACCTGCACCTGCTCTATGAACGCTGCCAGTAACCTTGAATTGTTTCTATTTCCCCCAGAAATCTAGCCTCTAAGGAATCATCATGTTCCCTACAGCTCCTCTTCTGGCTCTGCAAATACTGCAGGATCTGGCGCCCCGGACTTGCGACGCTCATCACAATAGTGCAGAGCTGTGCAGGATCCATGCTTGTCACAGATGGTGGACAACATGGAGGGATGTGCAGGTTTGCAGGGATTTTGAGAAGAGGCATGAAACAGGATGGGATGCAGAACAGTGCATTATGGGAAGTTCGGAACCCTTGCTCCCAGTCACCATTGGGTGACTCATTTCAGCCCCATGAGGCCAAAAACACCCATGCCCTGTATGGAGGTGAGCTGCACAATGGGACAGCTACCCACAATGTACTGCACTCTGCACCAATACAAGCTTTCACGGTGAAGATATGCACCGCCAATACAAGGAGCATAGTATGGACATGCACAAGCAATGTAGCAACTTCAGAAACTTTATGCCAGCGTAACTTAGGTTGACGTCATTTTGTAGTGTAGACATGGCCGAAGTTTCCCAGACCTGAAGGAGAGCTTTGCATAGCTCAAAAGCTTCTCTCTCACCCAACAGCAGTTGGTCAAAGAAAAGAGATTTCCTCCCCCACCTTGTCTCTATCTTCTGGGACTCACACAGTTACAACATTGTATATATCATCAAGCATGACAGTGGAGAGGAGACAATGTGGTGTCAGATGAAAGTGACATGAGCAGGGAGAAGAATTCAGAAGAGGAGAGGGAAGAAGCAAGAACCTCATGCTACCTACCTGCTTCCTCTGCTGGCCACTTCTAAGCACAGCATGGGGAGGAGGGACTTCCCTGGGATCCAGCGCTATGGAGGGGGAGAGCCAGGCTTCCAGCAGGGGGAGAAGTGGGAGAAGAAGCCTGAACTCTGGTGAGCTTGCTGGAGACAGAGCAGCCACTGCAGGGGGAGCGGGGCAGGAGAAGGAAGAGGAAAAGGTTGCCAGGTGTGGGGTGCCACGGATCAGGGTGGGGAAAATGTGCAGAGGCTGGGGTATAATGCAGTGATGGGATGTGGATTGGCAGGGGAAAAAGAAAAGTCAAATCCCCAGGGTGGAAACAGTTCCCCATTTCCCATATTCATAGAAATGGAAAATAAAACAGGCAACCTGACAACCTGTGCTGGTCTCTGCACCAGCAGCCTCCGCAGCTGCCTTTCTGGGCGGCTTATAAGACGAGGTGCTCTTCTTGTAGACTAGAGTCTCCCAGGGTGCCTGGCCCCTTCCCTGGAAAGCCAGGAGACCGTGACTCACCAGGTTTTTTGCTTGGGCTGCTATCCCAGTGAGATAAGCCTCACAAGATCTCCTATCAGCCATCAACTGACCCCGGTCAAAGCTGTTGTAAGACATCCTCAGCTGAGGCACCAGGAAAGAGCCACCAGCAGAGAGGCAGTGACCCCTGCAAGGCCAAGACACAAATGAAACTGGGAGGCTAAAGAAAGCTGTGGAACAGCCTGCAATGCAAACTCCAAGATGCAATCAGTGCCACTCAGAGCCTGGAAAGCTTTACACCCCACCCTTGCAGCGATCAGAGCAACTGACCTCAAACATCTCTGCCTTTGGCCAAAAACTCACCCAGCCCTGGCCTGTACTCACTTCCCTCAGCCCAGCAGCAGCCTCTCTATTCATAGCCCTTGAACTCCCTTGCCTTGCCTGGCCTACGCAGCATTGTACCCACTTTGCAGCAGGGCCAGCACTAGCCACATTTCCAGTGCTGTTGTTTCGTGGCAGCGCTGATGACTCCAGAGCCTTGTCTCCACTAGGGCAGATGCCACTGCTGGCACCAGGGCTGGAAGACAGGAAGGAGGTCTGGTACCACAGACATGCTCCTAATGACATGCCGGGGCTACCCTAGCTGGCTACAGACCTACTCTTCCCCCAGCAAAGTGAGGTCTGTAGGCCTCTTGCATTGCCACAGCTTTCCTCCCCCTGGGGCCATCAAGCACAGTTACAGTAGAACCTCAATCACGAACACCTTGGGAAATGGAGGTTGTTTGTGACTCTGAAATGTTTGCAACTGAACAAAACCTTATGGTGGCTCTTTCAAAAGTTTACTCGGACAATACAGCTTGAAACATTACTACGCAGAAGAAAAATGCTGCTTTCCTTTTATTTTTAGCAGTTACGTTTAACACAGTACTGCACTGAATTTGCTTTTTTGAATTTTTTGTCTGCTACTGCCTGATTCAAAACGCGGCGTGTGGTTGCCTGCTCAGCTTGTAACTCTGGTGTTAATAACTTTGAGGTTCTACCATAGTTTCCCCTTCACCTTCCGAGCTTGTTACATGTACACAAACAACTCTGGAAGCTCACCCCCATCTTGGTCTCTCCCAGGAGCTGTGTTCGAACACAGGCGTTTTCCTGTTCTGGAGCACCGTGACTCCACCCTCCTACTGGCCCCCAGACACAGGGAGGGTACAAACCTAGCACCCTTGAACACTGGCTGGAGTCCAGCTCACCACCTCCAGTGCTGCCTGTTTGCACACTAGGGTCAGCTGCAAGTGCTTTGGGGTTGGGGTGAGGAACTCCCATGCTCTGGCCAAGAGAAATTCAGGCACCGAGGCAGCTACTTCCCCTGCCTGCTCCTACCCACCGCGTGTCAGTGCACCATAACGCAGGATCAATCCTACAGCCCACACGGCTGAAGCTCAGTAGGGACCAGGACGCAGCTTGTTGGTTCACGCCAAGCAACACGAGCTGCCTTTTGGAAACAAGCACCGTTTAGCCACAGGTTTCTCCACCCCCCTCCTGAATAAAGCTGCTCAGCCATCCCTAGCAGGAAGCTGAAAACCCTAGAGGGGGACTTGACAGCAGAGCTCAGAGGCTGCAGACACATCTTGTTTTAATTGCATCAGCAATCACTAAGCAATTAATGGGGGAGAGAGGGAGGAGGGACAGGGCACAGGGCGGAGAGAAAGGGACGCAAGCAAGCTAGGGGAAACCATTTACTCTCTCCCCAAGGAGAGCCGCATTATTTACAGAGAACACCCACTACACCTGAACTCCCAGAGCACTTCCAGGGCTGCATCAAGAGCGGCGGGCGGGGCTCCTCCTCCCGCCTGGAGCTGCAAACCCCAGAAATCTGGCAAGTGGGACTCTCAGAACACCGGAGTCAAGTAGGGCACGTAAACCACTGCAGATCTGCTCAGACTGCCCCTGCAAGTCACAGGAAATAGCATCTCCCCCCTCCACGGCAGCAAGCCACCAGCAGTACCCAGGTTAGACAGGGGCAGCCGGCAGAGAGGTGGCCGCTGGAAACAAAGCCTCCTGGGCCATGCACCCACAGAAGGAGCATGGCCTGCCTCATTCACAAATGATCACAGGCCCAGCACAGCAGCTACCTTCAGCCCCGAGGCTCCAAAAGATCTCCAGTATAAGGGTTCCACTGCCCCCACGCCCCCACACCCTTCAGCTGTACAGGCTTTAATGTGCCAGGCAGCTGGGGTCGCTCCAAACCCCCGCCTCTCGATGGCTCTGCACAATGGGGGGGACCTGGATGATGAACTTCTCCTAAGGGGACTTGGCCCAGAGCCCCTGCTGTCACCAGCTCAGCAGCACAGTGGAGCTGCAGGCACTTGAGGCCCCCAGGTTTGAAGGCGCCGGACTGGGTCTGGAATGCACTTGGAGGGAAGGTGCTGCAGTCCCCGGGATTAAAGCCCATCACATGACTCTGTCCAAGAGTGACAGATCTCTGTGAGGTACGTACGGCTGCTGGCCAGAGGGGAACAGAAGCCCCCAGTACCACAAGCCAACAGCAGGATTCTTCTGCAGCCTACACAGAGCCAAGGGGCTGCAATTCCCACGGCTGAGCTCGGAGCCCAAGGAGCTGCATTGCCAGAACTCGCTCTGGAGGCTGTTGTCACAGTGAGAGGAAAAGGTGGAGTGCAGTACCAGTTTCTGATTGGACACAGCCTCTGGGGGGACAAACTATCTAATAGGTTCCTGGCATCGCTAACCACGCAGCGCTGATGCTCAAGGAAAAGCCTTTACACTGCAGCAGTGACAGCTGGATAGAAAACCTTAAGAGAAAGGAAATCACACGGCAACTGCATGTCAGATTTCCAGCAGGAAGTCAGACACAGACCAGGGAAGCGTCTGTGGTAATTGTCCACCAGCTGGCTTGTGGTGTCCTCAGCTAATCCTCCCCTCCATGGCTAAAGGGCTCCTCACTCCAGCACTGCATAGCTGCCCTCCCGAGGAGGGCCACGTCTCTCTACGGTGCTCTTCCCGTACCCCTGCCTACGCCTGACCTCGGGGTGACACACAATGGTACAAAAGCAATGACCGTCCTTGCTTTGACTTCTGGCGGTGAGAGAGAAGCTTTCGAGCTCCATGTAAACTCAAAAGCTTTTCTTCCCCCACAGAAGCTGATCCAATAAAAAGGTAGAACTTCACCCACCTTGTCTCTCTAATGCCCTGTGACCAACATGGCTACACTTGCTCTGTATAGATGTGTGGGTGCCTGCCGCTGTCCCTGAAGTTCAGGGTCTGCCTGTGCCCCCTCCCACAAAGCCCCCAGCAGTTCAATCAGCAACATAAAATGGCTTTCAACTCATTCAGAGGCCTCTCAGGATCAAGGGAAGCCAAGGCTGCTGCATCCCCATTAGATTTAGGCACTACCAGCATGTACGCTCCTGTATTAGCACCGGGAGATGGTGCCTGCACTATTTATACTGCTCCACCTGCTCAGCCTGGCTCACTGACTGTGTCCTCCGTGGCATGCCAGAAAGCTAAGGCACCCAAACGTTACACTGGGCTCCTCTCAATTCCTTCAGCCCTAGCGGTTCACAGCAACAGCACTGGATGCTAAGTGGAGCCTCATGGCTCCCCTGCTAAATGTTGGGCCCGATCCCACTCCGACGGGAGCCGATGGCAAAGGCTGCATTGATCTCAGGGGAAGCAGGCTCAGCACTGAAAGCAACTGGGCACCAGGCTTCTGCGAAGTGCCTCAACCTATGCAGCCCAACATGCAGTGCTCAGCTATGCTGCGGGGGCTGTTCCCCTGGAAGCCCACAGGGACCTGTCTGGCAACGAAAGGAGAGGCCAGGTCATGTTATTCCATCGGTTTCACTGTTTCTGTAGGGAAAAACATGCTCAGCTTGCAGTGCTCACAAGCCCTGCTCCAGATCCTTCCCAGCTGGGTCGCTGCCTGCCCCTGCAGAAGGCCTGAGCTCAGATTCTTGCAGGGCTGGGGCTGTAGTTCTGGGAGCTCAGATTTAACCAAGCCAAGAGAAGAGAAGGGGAAGAGCTAACACCACACACAGCGACAATGAAACCTCCACAAAGCATCCCCAGCAGTCCCCTCCCTCCCCTAGGCAACATCCCAAGGGTTGTGCAAACAACCAAGAGTCACCTCTACTAAGCCATTGATTCCGGTTGGGTCCCCAGCCCTGGCAAAGTCGCCCAGTTCTTCTCTGCCGTGCCATCAAGCAAGATGCACTCTTGCAACAAGAGGATGGGCGGAGGGAAGACGGCCAGGCCAGGGGGCTGAGCCTTTACTGCAAGCCCCACTTTCAAACAGCCTAGAAACCCACTGAGACTCTGCATCTCCTTCCAACCCGTCAAGAGTCTCCAAGGTCCCGTCCAAGGCCAAGAGCCGGGGGGTGCCAGGCAGCCTGATGAGTTGTCTCCACTGCAGCCTCAGATGGGCGGGGATTTATCCAGACCACTTCCAACAGGTCACATGAACATGTAGGGTCCCCTCCCTCCTCTGAGTGCCGCAGCCTGACAGGGATCCATGCTCACACACCATCTGCTTTTCCAGGATCCTCCCAACCCGCTTTGCTGTACTAAATCAGAGGGTATGAACCTTGCTCCCTGCATATCCACCTCAACCCACTGCCTCTCACGTCTACAAAGCACCTACAGGAGCTCTCCACTCTTCACCACCCTCAAAGGGGAAGCAGGTTTCAGAAGGATCTCGATGGCCCCTTATTTACTACCCTCCTGCTTAGCCTCTTGGGGGTGGGTTTCACTTTAATGGGATAAGCTCCCTCCATGAGGCTGGGTATTTTATTGCTCCATACAGGGCCCGAAGCCCCTTGGCAGGGAACTAGGAGTCAGGACTGTCCTGACACACACCGGCAAATAACTCCAGCTTCCATGTGTCATGTCCAACTGGGACAATAACGCTCAGGTACCTCTGCGAAGAGCACTAAAATCCCGGGAGGAGAGGCACAGGAGATTGCAGCATTATTACTACACTCAGAGCAGCAGGGCGATGATTTATGAGGAAGATGTGCCATCCCAGGTCACATACTGATGCGTGGGCTGCAAGCCAGGCTGATGATCTGTCATACGCCATGAGATGCCATGCCAACAGCAGAGCTGCAGCAACGAGCCAAGATCACCCAGCTCATTTGCAGAAACGCTCTGATGCACAAGGTTAGCTTTCTTCAGCCTTCTCTTGCCTGTAGCAGGTGAGCAAGCAGGGCAGCCTGCATTAACGTCACCCAAGGAGGCTGCTCCATATCCCCCTCTTGGAAAGAAGAGATGTGCGTAGAGCTCCAGAACGGCTCCTTGGCCTCCAGCTGGCCTCTGCGGTGCTCCCTGCAGGCAGAACGCACTTACAGAGCAGTCACCTCACCCCCGAGGCCATCAACAGCAATATACCCTCAAGATATATGCAGGCTGCTCTAGGGACAGCTCTGTTTGAGGCCATCGGGCCACGCACTCAGCAAAAAGTCAGGTGCTGCTGCCACGCAACCAGGCAAAGAACCATGCTGCGGCACGTCTTGTGTGATGAGCAGATGCTCCGCTCAACTCCTTAAAGGGGGCATGGGACAGGCACTGCTAAGATGCCCGTACGCAGGGTGCAGCGACAAGCACGTTTAACAGATAATAGAAAGCCGCCTTCCAACTGCTAGCGCGAGTCCCACTGTCCAGCAGAGCCATCCAAGGCAATACTTACGCTTCTGCAGCACGTTCAGTCACAAATCTTCAGGATGCAAAAAAACCCCAAGACAGCTGCTCTGCCAAACCTCGGCCTCTCCTCCACCTCCTGATCCCTGCACATGCCAGCTCCCTAGCTCTCATGAACATCTGGAGGGTGGCAGGGGGAGGAAAGCTTAAAGCAATTCCTTTAAAATCTTGTTTAATCTGTTGGACAAGCTCGACAGCCACCAAGGAAAGACGACAAACTATCTACCCCTCTCAGCCAGTAGCTACTGAACTGAGCATGGCTTAGAGAGCACTGGCTCTCCGAGTTACTGGGCTCTGCTAAATGGTGCATCCCTGAAGGCCACTCCACGAGCTTCCTAGCTAGCGTGCGATGCCAGCATCGTGTTCACTCATGAAGCGTGCTGTACCTTCAGCACAGAACACCCAGCCGGATGCAGGGGGGCAGTCATCCAGGTGAAGCCTCTGCTGAGTGCACCATCTGTAACGTAACTATTCCCCCGCTACCCGACCTTCCTAGGTTTCAGAGACTTCCCTGGGTGTATCTGCAGAAGTGCGTCCAAGCCACAGCAGACCTTGCTTGGACATCCTGGTTGTAGCAAGGCTCATCTCACCCAATTCCCACTGGCTGGTGGAGGATGCAGGGTCAGTTGTCTAATGCATGTTGCCGTATTCTCTCCATGAGGATGTCTGTAGGGAGGTTAAACTTAGTGTGGTCCATGTCCCTAACTGGCTCTCCATCTGGATAAGCTGCCCTCTGATCATTACCCACTTTTTCTTTTGTAGAGCTCAATCTTTAGCTTTAGCAGTTGTGT
Source organism: Mesoclemmys tuberculata (assembly GCA_007922155.1). Lineage (NCBI taxonomy): Eukaryota > Metazoa > Chordata > Testudines > Chelidae > Mesoclemmys > Mesoclemmys tuberculata. The sequence continues at coordinate 10,359,162 of ML675621.1, forward strand.
CTGCGACCCACGTCCATGCTCCAGAGTAGTGGGGGAAGAGAGCTGGTACCTGCTTCTCTAGTTTCTGGATGCACAGTTTATTTTATTTTATTCAGGTAAGATAGCTATCTTTTCACCGTGAAATCTCCAGAAACAAACACTCTACACACGGTGCCATTTTATATTCTTTGGAAAAGATCTGGGCCTTTTTCCTTGAGCGGTTTACATGGAAAATTTAGGAGATGGTTCATGGTGTTTAACCAAGGGACAGCCCTCTAGACTAACTATAAATAAACAAATCACAGAACTTCTATGCATTTCATCCACAGATCTCAAAGCAGTCTACAAAGGAGGCTAAATTGTACCGCTGAGGAGACTCAGACACAAAGGCCTCCATTTTCAAAAGCATCCAATGATTTTGGGGTCTTAATTTTTGGGTGCCCAGGAAGAGAGGCCTTAGCAGAGCAGGATTTGCAGAGCATGAGTTCTAGGCTCTTTCAGAAAACTCAGATGCCCAAACACGGACGCACCAAAACCCACCAGCAGCTCTGGAAACTTCCTGCCCAAGCAGTGAAATGACTTGCCCCACATCACACACTGTGTCAGTGGCCGAGTCAAAAACAGAATCTCTCCTCACTCCCAAGCCCTACTCGCTGCACCATGCCGCCTAGGTAGGCAGAGCAGACACACCATGGGCAGCAGCAACATAAGCTTCCTCTACGCAGCCTCTGCAATAGGCAGTCCTGAGGCTTCCCGGAAGGGTGGGACTTTAGCCTCATTTAATCTTTCTAAGTAATCTCTTTCCCAGCTACTTGGGAGAGCAAGGTGCTCGGGTAACTTGTCCTTAGGCAACAAGGAGCCTGCATCTCTGCACAGAGCACATCACGGATCCCAGCATATCTCTAAAGCTGGCAGGAAGGGGTGAACACCCAGGAGGGGTAACAAAACCTGGGACTTCTGAGCCAAGCTCCCTCCCAGCACATGGCTTGCGCGCCAGAAGTTTAAGAAGGGGTTTGTTTGCTGACAGCTTAAAGGATTTAAGGGAAGGATTAGCAGTGGCTTTGCTGATAGGAGAACTGTGGGCGAACCCTGACAGTGACCCGTGCACTTGGGGAGAAGCTGTGGGGGAGGATGGGGGAGAACTTAAGTGCCTGCTTTGCACACGAGAGCACATGGCCAATAATGCAAGCAAAGGCACTACTCTCCTCGGTGCTAACAGCCTTCGATTGAGTGCAACAGCAGCCTGCTGGGTCAGAGTCCCGGCCCAGATGGGCAGAGCTGGAATGCGACGTGGTGGGCTGTATATATGTGCCAGGGCACAGAACAGGCAAGAGAAACAAGGTCCTTCCCCTGAGGCGCTTACAACTGACTTTGTAAACAAAACAAAGCCAGCAACAGAGCAGAACACAAGGCAGAGGTGTCTGGGGTGGGGGGCAGGGGCAGATGGTTTTGGGGTTGTTTACTTCTTGTTAGTTACATTTTATCCGTCTCCCTTTTCGCCCTTTCCTCTGATCAAGGAAGGGTTCACATTTGTCCTCCCAGGCATTGCCCAGGCTCATGCTACCAAGAACTAGACTGTCCAAAGTGTTTGCCAACTCACCAGGACCCCTGCTACGACATTTGCAGCCATGTCAGCTAAACCAAGGACACGGGCTCTTGCCTCCAGCCCACATCCCGCAGCAGATCTCTGGCCAGTGAGAACGTTCCCCCTTCGGCCCCACACAGAGGAGCATGCAATTGGCCTAGTGCATAAAACCAGGAGGACCAATAATCTAATCTGGCACGGCAGAGTCTGTGTACCAGGAGGGGATGCCTCCACCAGAGACAGTGGCCGATCCAACTGCTGCTGGGGGCAGAGACCTCACCCTCTCCAGATGTTGGGGCCAATCAACATAGCCCTCTAAAGACGGCACTTCCACGCTGCTTGTGTTGGAGAGGGTGGGGACACTGCTGGGTTGGAAGCGCTGCATTTTAGCTGCCCCTTTAATACCTATCAGTGCTGATACAGATTAAGGGATTACTGGGGATTACGGAACACAAACCTCACAAGTAGCAAAGGCCAGGGGCAGGCAGGGAAAGGGGCGCACATCTTCCCACCCAGCACCATGGTTGGAGTCTTTCTATTGCACCGCTGGGGTCCTAAGAGGGGAAAAAAACCCAGGAGAAGAGCTGGAAAAGGTAGAGGGTGCTCTGCAACTCCAGGCAGGGAGAGGGCTCACCAAACCCTTCCACTGACAAACTGGATGACACTGGTAAAAAGTCTGCCAGCTCTCAGGAGGACAAAATCAAATACTGACCGATGCCCAGGGGGCTGTTACCAAGAGAGCTCCCCCTAGTACCCACAGGGGTTGTGGAGATCCTATATAGTGGGCCACTAGCTACTGACAGGCAAGGTTGGGTCACACACAAGGCTGGGCAAGCGTCCTCCACCTTCCCATTCCTGGGACCAACCCCTCCCTTCCAGCCTTTGCTTTCCCAACAGGCCAAGAGCCCCCAGGCAGACGAGAGACCATGGAGGGAGTTCCAGGAGGGGGGAGGAACAGCTGCCCCTGGAGAGGGTGCTGAAGAAGAGGAAAAAATCATGATGCATTCAGTCTAGAAACAGGAAGTGAGAGAGAAATTTGGAATTACTCCACGACAAAACACCCACTTCCCAGTTATTCACTCAATGGCAATCTGGTTCTCACATGTAGCTGTTTCACAAAGGAACAGGATCATCACAAGCCTCTCTGTAGCTGTGCTCAGTTCACCACACGCAGCCTTCCCACAGAGCAGCTTCTGGTGAGCAGAGCCTGGGAAGGAACTTACCAACACGGCGGCGGGGGACAAAGCACTGAGTTCATCTGTTCTCTGGTGGCATTTGCAGAGCTTTTGTTGTGGATCTCAGGTGAGAGGCTCCAGTCAGGATTTTAATCCATCCTCACTAGCCAGGAGAAATAGGATTTGTTCCCCCAGTGCCACCAATTTGCATCTAATAAAAGCAATTCTCCCTAGTCCTTCCTCACTGACGTGTGCGAATGGCTACCCGTCCTGCATTTCTCTGTGATGCCAAGAGGTAACAGTAACTGGCACTGGGGGCCACACAATCCCGGAGATGAACTGACTCACTTCCATCAGCAGGCATTTCAAACAGTTACCGCATGCTTGCAGTTCATCAGAGCCAGAGGAGAGGAGAGGAGAGCAACCTATGGGCCAAACAGTCTATAGAGCTCTGCCTGGCCCTGTATCATCCTCATTCTTATACTGTCATTCGAATTCGCAAGTCGCCTTCCATACTTACTGTCACAGTTACTTACACATCCAATCTGCTCACTTTACAAGGAGCTGTTCCCACCCGCCAGCGCTGCAAACTCCCCCGGGGCTGAGAGAGCCCGGGTGGGGTTGTCTGTCTGTCCAGTGCTGCACCGCCAGTAACAGAAGTCCCACACGCTAGAACAGATCCTCAATGAGACCCGTACAACCCCAGCATCTTCACTGGGCTTGCACAAAAACATACACTGCATGCATTGTCCTAGGGATGCATTTTCCATGACCACCACACCCAAGAGGAGGAGACAGGTGGTGGTGGTTGGGAACTCCCTCCTAAGAGGGACAGAGTCAACCATCTGCCATCCAAACCAGGAAACTCAAGAAGCATGCGGCTTGTCTGGAGCTCGAATTCAGGATGTGAGGGAGAGTCTGCAAAGACTCATCAAGCCCTCAGACCGCTAACCCCTTCCTACTTCTCCATGTTGGCACCTATGATACAGCCAAGAATGACCCTCAGTGGATCACTGCGGACGTGGCTCTGGGAAGAAAGATAAAGGAGCTTGAGGCACAAGTGGTGTTCTCGTCCATTCTCCCTGCTGAAGGAAAAGGCCCAGATAGGGACCATCACATTGCAGAAGTAAATGTGTGGTTACACAGGCAATGTCAGAGAGAGGGCTTTGGATTCTTCCACCATGGGATGTTGCTCCAAGAAGGATTGCTAAGTAGAGATGGGATCCATCTAACAAAGAGAGGGAAGAACATCTTCGCAGACAGGCTTGATAACCTGGTAAGAAGGGCTTTAAACTAGGTTCGCAAGAGGCAAATAGGGAAGTGGGATACCGGGAGGAAGATCAAGGAGGAGGGTGCAACATGGAAGGCCTTCTGATTCATACTGAGAAAGTAGGGCAATCGGCTAGTTATCTTAGGTGCCTGCACACGAACGCAAGAAGCCTGGGAAACAAGCAGGAAGAACCTGAAGTCCTGGCACAGTCAAGGAACTATGATGTGATTGGAATAACCAAGACTTGGTAGAGTGACTCACTTGACTGGAGCAATGTGATGGATGGGTATAAACTGTTCGGGAAGAACAGGCAGGGGAGAAAAAATGGAGGAGTTGCGCTGTAGATAAGAGACTGCTCAGAGCTCCAGTATGAAACTGGAGAGAAGCCAGTTGAGAGTCTCTGGGTTAAGTTTAGAGGTGAGAACAATAAGGGTGATGTTGTGGTGGGTGTCTGTTATAGACCATCCGACCAGGATGAGGTAGACAAGGCTTTCTTCAGACAACCAGTGAAGGTTTCCAGATCACAAGCCTGGTTCTCATGCGAGACTTCAATCACCCTGATGTGCTGGGAGAGAAATAAAGCAGAGCACAAACAATCCAGGAAGCTTTGGAGAGTGTTGCGGACAACTTCCTGCTGCAAGTGCTGGAGGAACCAACTAGGGGCTGTGCTCCTTTTGTCCTGCTGCTCACAAACAGGGAAAATTTGGTAGGGAAAGTAGAAGTGGATGGTAACTTGGATAGCAGTGACCATGAGATGGTTGAGTTCAGGATCCTGACAAAAGGAAGAAATGAGAGCAGGAGAATACGGACCCTAGACTACAGAAAAGCAGACTTGGACTCCCTCAAGGAACTGATGGGCAGGATCCCCTGAGAGGATAATATGAGAGGGAAAGGAGTCCAGGGGTGCAGGCTGTATTTTAAAAAAAACTTATTGAGGGTGCAGGAAAAAACCATCCCGATGTGCAGAAAGAATAGCAAATATATCAGGCGCCCAGCTTGGCTTCACTGAGAAATATTCAGTGAGCTTAAACACAAAAAGGAAGCTTTTTATGAAAACTTGGGACTAGGGAGGAGTATAAAAATATTGCTCGAGCATGTACAGGTAAAATCAGGAAACCCAAAGCATAACTGGAATTGCAGCTAGCAAGGGATGTGAAGGGGAACAAGAAGGGTTTCTACAGGTATGTTAGCAACAAGATCAGGAAAGTGTGGGCCCCTTACAGAATGGGGGAAGCAACCTAGTGATAGGGGATGTAGAAAAAGTTGAGGTACTCAATGCTTTTTTTGCCTCTGTCTTCACAGACAAGGTCGGCTCCCAGACTACTGCCCTGGGCAGCACAGAATGGGGAGCAGGTGAGCAGCCCTCGGTGGTGAAAGAACAGGCCCAGGACTATTTAGAAAAGCTGTGCATGCACAAGACCATGGGGCCGGATGCAATGCATCCGAGGGTGCTAACTGAGAGAGTTGGCTGATGTGGTAGCAGAGCCTCTGGCCATTATTTTTGAAAATTCATGGTGATTGGGGGATGTCCCCAACGATTGGAAAAAGGCAACTATAGGGTCCATCTTTAACAAAGGGAAGGAGGAGGATCTAGGGAACTACAGATCAGTCCACCTCACTCAGTCCCCAGAAAAATCATGGAGCACGTCCTCAAGGAATCCATTTTGAAGTACTTGGAGAAGAGGAAGGTGATCAAGAACAGTCAGCATGGATTCACCAAGGGCAAGTCATGCCTGACCAACCTGATTGCCTTCTATGATGTGATTGGCTCTGGGGATGTAGGGAAAGTGGTGGGCATGATATACCTTGACTTTAGCAAAGCCTTTGATACGGTCTCCCACTGTATTCTTATCAGCAAGTTAAAGAAGTATGGGTTGGATGAATGGACTATAAGGTGGATAGAAAGCTGGCTAGATCGTTGGCTCGATGTCTAGTTGGCAGCTGGTATCAAGTGGAGTGCCCCAGGAGCAAGTGCTGGGGCCGGTTTTGTTCAACATCTTCATTAATGATATGGAGGATGGGATGGATTTCACCTTCAGCAAGTTCGCAGATGACACCAAGTTGGGGGAAATGATAGATATGCCGAGGGGTAGGGATAGGATGCAGACTGACCTAGACAAATTGGAGGATTGGGCCAAAAGAAATCTGATGAGGTTCAACAAGGACAAGTGCAGAGACCTGAATTTAGGATGGAAGAATCCCATGCACAGCTACAGACTGGGGACCAACTGACTAGGCAGCAGTTCTATGGAAAAAGACCTGGAGGTTACAGTGGACAAGAAGCTGGATATGAGTGTGCCCAAGAAGGCTAATGGCATATTGGGCTGCATCAGGAGAAGCATTGCCAGCAGATGGAGGGAGGTAATTATTCCCCTCTATTCAGCACTGGTGAGGCCACATTTGGAGTATTGTGTCCAGTTTTGGGCCTCCCACTACAGGAAACATGTGGACAAACTGGAGAGTGTCCAATGGAGAGCAACAAAAATGATTAGGAGGATGGGGCACATGACTTATGAGAGGCTGAGAAAACTGGGCTTCTTTATTCTGTAGAAGAGAAGAGTGAGGGGGGATTTGATAGTGGCCTTCAGCTACCTGAAGGGGGTTCCAGGGAGGATGGAGCTAGGCTGTTCTCAGTAGCGGCAGGAGACAGAACAAGGAGCAATGGTCTCAAGTTGCAGTGGGGGACGTCTAGGTTGGATATTAGGAAAACGTTTTCACTAGGAGGGTGGTAAAGCACTGTAATGGGTTACCTAGGAGGTGGTGGAATCTCCACCCTTAGGGGTATTTAAGGCCCAGTTTGACAAAACCCTGGGCTGGGATGATTTAGTTGTGGATTGGTCCCGCTTTGAGGAGGGGGTGAGACTAGATGACCTCCTGATGCCCCTTCCAGTCCTCATCTTCTATGATTTATAATACACCATTGGCACTTGAAGTACAAGAGGGAATCAAATCCAGCTGCCCCAGTCTCAGCTGTGCCGACTCTGCAGGGCTAACAGGAGTGAAAAGCAATAAACATTCATTTTTGGTCACTAAAGACCAACCAGAAAAGACAGATCCAAGGACCAGATGTACAGAGTAAGACGGAACCATTCAGATGACAATCCTTCAGAGTCAAGCTGAAGCTGCAGAGGGGCAGCGCACAGACTACAAGTTCCAGCATGCAGTGCTCCACAGCAATCTGAGAAGTTTGCCCCTTGGATCAGGATGGAGCACAGCATGCTGGAACTTGTAGCTCCCATGGGCTGCATCTCTAAGACAGTGCAGTAAATCGCAGGCAGTCAGCCTTGGCAAGGTGAAAGTGCAATCCCTCTAGTAGGCAAAGGCCGGGCACCTTTGCTTTAAAAGCTACCTACTTTAGGGCTGATTAATTTTACGCAGACCCAGCCTGTAAACTGTCCAGTAGCTACCAAACAATGGGCATGAAAGGTAGCCTTCATACCTCTGTCCGGGCTGATGAATAGCACATATACAAGAGACTAGTCCCCCAGTTGTGACATAAAGCCACAGGAGCATTCTGGGTGAGAGATGCAAATAGGCACAGCAGGTGTCTAAGTCGCCCTTCAGAATCCCCAGATCCTGCACTCAGTGATATCTGCTGTGTGCGTGGGAAGAGAGTCCTCAGTGATTCCTTATTTCCGACCTCGTTGCCGTTCAGGCTTCACTGGAGTCCATGAAGACTCCTGGTGACTTCAGCGGTAGCATGAGCAGGCAGGTCCCAAGTGTGCCTGTAGAGCCAAAGTTTGATGTTGGCACCAAAACTGGAGATGCGATAAAGCAAAGTGGAGGCTTTGCTCGTCTGAGACCTATAGGTGCCTGATGCACCAGTTAGCACATTCTGGCCACCCTCTCCTTTAATATAGGTTGTGGCCTGTGGAGAGCACAGGTCTTGTTGAGCAGTGAAGCTAGGCTGCTCAGAAAAAGGAGAAACATTGCATGCTGGGATCTTTGTTGATTGCACCTCCCTATTAAAGGTGAGAGGCCACAGGTCCTAGTATAGAAATCTGTTCACCATGCTTTAGTTATCCCTTTACTAAATCATTGGGAATGGTGTGAGCAGATGACTGTGTGTGGCTGCAAGCAGAAAATGGATACCGCATGGCACCTCATTGCCAAACCATCAGAGCAGCAAACCAGGAGTGACTGGCGCATCACGTGGAGCTATTGCGCAGTGTGCGAATCCAGGAAGAGACACTGAGAAATTGTGTCTGCAGCAGCTTTAATCACAATATGACCGTGGATGAGCGGCGTTTGTATTCCCATGCCCTCCATGCTGCCCAGTGGTGTGGATCAGTGCATGCTGGGAAAATGTGGACAGCTATGTCATGGAGCCTTACGAGAGCACTCCAGGGGCATCTCACGCAGCAGCACTGCGGGTTATCTTGCTGCAGAGAGGGCTGGGAGAAAGGACCAGCCAAACTGGGTACACCGACTCCATTAGGAGGTCCATCTGTGCTACACAGTAGTGTGGTCTCGTTCCAGGGCAGATGCTGCTAGCTGCCATGGTTACTGAGCGTGGGGTGAGAGGAGTGGAGTTTGAACTGGGTACAACTCTGGGAATAATCCAGCGTGTGCAGGGCCTACTCTGAGCAAGAGGATCCAGAGCAAAACTGCAGCATGGTACAGTGTGAAGGGAAATGTCCCACAGAACCTCGAGCAGGCCTGGCACTGGGAGATGGGGAGAGGGCTGGGAGAGCAGCCTGATGTATTGGGAGTTGGCAGTACAATCAGATGGAAGGAGATGGAACTGTTCAGCCTGTGTGAGATTCACAGCTGGCACTGGGCAGGGCCAGTGAGCACAGTAAGATGGCACTGGCGCCAAGGCATTCCCTGGTGTGCTAACGGTTTTCTAATGTCCCTGTCCTAGCAAAGCCCTGGTGCAATGTGGGCAGGGCTTGAAATAGTAACCAGAGGAGTGGACAGGAGAACGTGCGGGGTCTCTAGCAGTGCCCTAGTGAAAAGGCTGTTAATGCTGCCGCCACATGCATGTGTACACACTTGCATGTGGGTATATGACACTCCACACTGGGACACTATATCTGGACCCTACCCTGGATCTCTGCTTTGTGACTCTGCTGGATGGATGAGGCACTTCGCTGCCTTCTTTGGCTATTAAACGTAGAATCTCCTGCCCTGTTGCTGCAAGGAATGTTCTCTTCCTGCCCCCAGCTGCTGTTAGGGGAAGCGTCTGCCTTTCCTCTTCCATTCCCTCTCAGCTGCCAGATGGAGGAGCTTCACTGAATCCTGCCCCTATTCTGGCTTCTGGAGCTCCTTTCTCTTGGGTGCTGGGAAGGGAAGCCATCCATCATCCTGCCCTCTGGCAACATGAAGTGGAAGTTCTCTCCCTCCTGGTTTCTCTTTATTCCCACCCTTTCTCATGCTGTGATTTTTGTGTTCCTTCTCCCTGGCTCGCATTGCTAATTCCACAGCAGCAGTCCCGTCAATCTCACAGGAATGTGTGGTCTGTTCACTCTTGATGCGCCTCCGCATTGGGACCAGCAGAAGTGAATTGGAGGCGATTCTTGTAAGTTTCATTTCTGAGGCACAATGCTCACCCTAAACAGTGGCCACCCCAGAGCCTCTTGAGCGAGGGTGCCAGCAATGGGGATGTGTGTGGTCTTCTCTGTTAATTTTCCCCCTTTCCCAGACTGATCTTTGTGTCTGCTTCCTCAGATTAGAGGCCCAGAACCTGCCCCTGTGCCTTTGCAGAGATTTTTCAAGCTGCAGCTGAATGAAATTGAACTGACTCTCATCAGTTTCACTACTGTCCCCAGAGTGGCTAGTGGCAGAAGAGACAACTAATCAGACGGTCAATTTTCACTCTTCTGCAGCTTTGAGAAGCATCTGAGCAGCAGCAAGGACAGTAAATCTGCCATCTTGCAGGCTCAAACCTTTTCTTCATTGGCTCACAGGTGCGTGTTTACAGCAAGATAACTAATGTGCATTAAAATCCTGAGCAGAGAGCAGGCCCTTGTAGTGTTCAATGCGAGGTAGAAAGGTGAGGTTAGCTGTATCCCCCTGCCCGTATTGATGTTGCCTAGTTTACCTTGCAGTAAAACTGCAGTGCCTTGTCTTCCTCAGTTTTGACTATGGGACAGCTAACACATATTATTTGTCCTATGGAAAAAACACACCTTTCTCATCAGTGAAGACAGCCTCAGGAAGGCAACAGTGCACCAGGTGACTCTGGGTTCCCTTTTGAGAGGATTTCTTTGCAGCCGGAAGGACTAGGAATGGAACATTTCTTCAATGATTGAAAGCTTAGATTCTGTGGAAATGTTGGTGCTCACCTAGGGAACCTACACTGAGTCAGTGGAGTTTTCAGCCCTAGCCAGAATATTCACTCCTCACTTTAGAAATGTTAACTCTGGAAAATGCTATTAGACTGGTGTGTTAAACAGTGCTGCTGAAAAGTCCCTCAGTGCTCTGGTGTGTGCCCATGCAGCTGAGCACATCCGCCGTGGACATAAGCGAGCGCTGACTAGAGAAAGCAGACAGTGCTCCTTGTACATGATAGCTGCAGGCTGAGACACAGCCTTCCCTAGGACAGGCGCCTGTATGCCTTGCACTGGGGAAGGAGGTTTGGTAGAGGTGGGGAGGGGAATGGATAGCCTCCCCATATGGATTGTCTGGGGGTTTCCAGCGAGATTATGTAACAGATTAATAGGAAGCCCCTATCTGATCTGTTTGTTTTTAGGGCCAGGAATTTCCAGAAGCAAATTGATCTGTACTGGAATTGGGCTGCGATGCTGCTTTAATGTGAGATTTATTATTATTGGAAGGGAAGTTGCTCAAGTGCCCAGTGGAGCTTTCCATAGTTGGCTTGTTGCTGACGAGGTAAATGCTGTTTATTTTTCCTGGAGCGAAATTCAGATATCTGCTTTGTGTGCTTGTTAGGGCTTTTTGCAGTTTTTAGATTCAAATATTTCAGGGTTTGATACTGTGCCTCATCTTATATTTCTATTAAACAGATGTATATGGCTATGCTACGGGCGAAACATCTGTATCAGCCATGCAAAGTTCTGCTCCCCTCTCCTGTGTCTCTCGTAGACAGACCCTCTTACCTTACATATTTCGTCTCCTAGTTTGCATGTTAGCTAGGAGGATTTCATAAAGGATTAGATTTACGAACATCCACATTAGACAAGACGAAATATAAGGGACAAACCCTCAGACTCCAGACTATATCCCAGCCACCATTCTAATAAAAAATTCCTGGTTAATTCCTTAAATGTCGAGCATTAGCACCGCCCTCTGAAGCTGGGTTCTGATCACTATTAGGGAAGGCAAATTCTGGAGTAGACAGGCCACTAAGGAGACGATGTGTTAATTCCACCACCTCTATGTAAAGGAACTACAGTATAATCTCAGAGTTATGAACACCAGAGTTATGAACCGAGCGGTCAACCACACACCTTATTTGGATCCGGAAATATGCAATCAGGCAGAAGCAGAGCCAAAAAAAGCAAATACAGTAGAGTGTTAAATGTAAACTACTAAAAAACTGAAGGGAAAGCTCAAAAAAAGATTTAAGAAAGCAAGCAGAGCCCTACCCGGATACAAAAACATGAACCCACATCTGCAAGAATCACCTTGTATCTGACCCGTGAGCCGCACTCCATCTTTTATGCACATCCGCACCCACACAGCAAGCTATCTCACAGTGCCTCTCAGGAGGAGGAGCCTCTGTGTGCATGTGTGGGTAATGTATAGGTCAGGATCTCAATGGCAGGGAAGCAGCTGCCTGCTGCAGCTCAGCCCATGAGGCTGCTTTCCCGCCTTCAAGCTCCTATATTCTTTCTCCCTCCGCAGAGAAAGGGGAGGTGATAGATCAAGACAGGCAGCAAAATCCCTCATGCTCCATCACAGCAGTTTAAGCAGCCAAGCGGTTTAGGAAACCTGACTGCCGTATCAGGTCAGGAGGAGAGGGAGGCAGCAGCTTCAGCAAAGGACATCAGGAAGCCATACTGACTGACTTTGCAGAAGCAGCTGCCTCCCTCTCCAACGGGCCAGATACAGCAATGAAGTGTTTCCTAAACTGCTTGGCTGCTTAAACCGCTGTGATAGGGAATTTCGTCATCTCGAAGGTGGGGAAGCAGTCTCACAGGCAGCTGCAGTCAGCTGCCTCCTCACCTTTGAGATCCTACATTGAGAGCCCTACCCAGCTACAAAATCTGTATCTGCATCCAATCCATAAGCTGCAAAAAATGGTCTGCAGATATCCGCATGCACGGATCTGCAGGGATCTAAAGGGAAGGAAACTGTTTCCATGCTTATTTCATTTAAATTAAGAGGGTTAAAAGCTGCATTTTCCTTCTCTGTAGCAAAGTTTCCAAGTTGTATTAAGCCAAAGTCCAGCCGTAAACTTTTGAAAGAACAACCAGAATGTTTTGTTCAGCAGTTGTTCCTAACTCAGAGGCCTGACTGTACAATACAAGGCTGAAAAGGCCAGGAAAGAGAGTCAAGCTCCCCACAACAATCCTAACTTGCTCCCTTCGGCACATGGCACGGAAAAACTACTTTACTTCATGATCATACCACATGTGGGAAGAACGCATGCTACGTACATATATTTCTAGTTCAGGAAAAAGTGAAGTTCCTTTCCATTATACTGTACTTGCCAAGCACAATCATAGCCTAAAGCTGTGTGATCTTGTAGGGAAAATACTGCTGAAAGGCACACAAGGAAGGGGTCAGAGAAATTAAGGCTGCTGTGGTCAGCTTACCTCTGCTTTTCCTGACTTCAGAAAGGCTGAAAGCACAATCTTAATGTTGTTTTTTTGCATACAATTTACATTAAAGATAAGGGAAACACCATTCCAGTCATCACTATGCCTTCATCACCACCACAGAATTGTATCAGCTGCTCCGTGTTTTATCTCATTGTGGGACCTGTGCCTCACTGTCTTCATTCAGCAAAAGCAATTCATTGCATGTAGATGGTAAGATGAACATCAATGTATATTACCAGGCTCCAACTTGCTTTCCCCTCTTAAAATCAGATAATTCCTACTGAGTGAAGCCTGGTCTAACGGAGGAGTTAGGTGGACCCAATTATATCACTCAGAGGTGTGAAAAATCCACATCTCTAAGTAACACAGTTAAGCAAACCTACCCGTCGGAGTATACAGCACTAGATCAACAGACGAATTCTTCCGTTGACCTAGCTACCACCTCTCACAGAGTTGGATTACCTGCGCTGACAGGCGAATCCCTTCTGTTGGTGAGGGAGTGTCTACACTGCAGCTGTAGCGTTTCAAGTGTAGATAAGCCCTGAGCCACATTCTTTCAAATGTTCAGCCCCTGCCCCTTCAATTGCAACTTACTGGGACTTCTTTAACTACCATACGGTCACCCAGCTAAGCACTTTAGATATGAAAGAGTCTTTCCATATGTTATACTGTTTGCTTTATATTTTCGTAAGCCCCAGCACAGATGGCATGCTGGAAAATTAAGGTCAAATGCTATTCTTGGGGTTTATACAGCCACCCATCACTACAGTATCTGAGCTCCTTACAGGAAAAGGTACTGAGCAGAGCTCAGTTTGCGAAGATTTCTTTGGTATACAAGAGCAGCTCCCACTCCCTTTACACCTCTCCTAGGTGAAAAGGCATTGAGAGAAGCAATCCCATTGTGGTACACTAATAAAGTTAAAGGAAACTACACAGACAGACTCAGAAGGCTATTTCCAAATGCCCTTAACTTATCCTTCCTTCTCCTCTCCTCCTCTTTCCCTCCTCCCCCAACAGTGTAAAGCCCACACTCCTGAGCTAGGTTTCTGTCCAGGCCTGGCCCACCATCTGAGAACCAGTCTGGGTTACCCATCTGTAGGAGAGGCATCTGAAAAAAATACTTCAGCATCCCTCCTTCCCCTAAATAGTCAAATGGCTCAAGCCACTCGATGGATTTTTAATCAAATTTTCCAAAATAAAATTGACAAAGAGTCACAGCTTAGCCAAGCCCAAGAATGAGAAACGTCGGCCAGGAAGACATTATGGGAAAGTCACAATCAGCTGAAAACAAGGGCTTGGAACAGCTATCTACACAATTAACACAGTGCCACAGTAACATAAACAAGGGTCCCCAAATTGATCAGTGGGGGACATCTTTTATTGAATCTGCAGCCAGAGAAATGTCAATTAACAGCCAAGCAAACTTCTGGCTTGGAGCCATTTTGTTATCCAATAGCCTGCTCTATATGGAACCCCCACACCAAGATTTCCCACAGCTAATAATGTTCAGCATCGCTCCCAACTGCTTCCTGGACAGCCCAAATATCATGCAGCCCCACGGGATGCCAATGACAGCACCCCCTCAATCTCCACGCTGGCCATCTCTAACAGATCTGGGATGTCTCTCTTCCCCAGCTTCCACAAGCCTCTGCCTCATATTTCCAGCTGGCAGCCAGTCCCCACTGCTTTGGAAAAAGGCTTGTTTTCTTCTCTCTCTCACATGGCAAGCAGGGGCAGGAACTCTAACGTAATCAGATTAACATGCCAGAAACTGAAATCCTACCCGCCCAATCACTTATAGCTCAGGCCACGCCACCGCCTTCTGACCTTCTTTTCATCCGCAATCTAAATCAGTCAGGTGAAGTCTGACTGTCAGAGGCTTTCTCGGATTTCCTTAAATTCTTCTGCCAAGTTTTGATCCTCCTAAGTCATTTTTCCTTTATTTGATTTCCTAGAAACTGAGAAATGCTGCGTTTCAGAGATCAGATCTCAGCACTGAGTGGTAGATTTAATAACCACACACAGGCTGGGCATCTGTGTCTCATGCGCACACTCGTTAGGACAAATGGTAAATGGAAAGAGATTCTCCTTCTGTCTCCCTTTACAGATCATCAGCTCCCCAGAGAGACTGTTCTTCATGGCCCAGCAGGTAACGATTCCTTCAATCACTGGCCTGTCAACACACCTGGAGCATGGATTGGAACCATTCCCTGGACACTGCCAACTGTCAGACAGAGAATGGGGCATGACCTGTGTCGTAAGGAGGTTTATGAGACCCTGGTTCCGATACTGCTGCATGTGGAAGGTCAGGAAGCTCTCAAGCCCTCTGTGATGCTGGAACTTGCTGGGTAATGCTCACCACCACCAAAGCGCCTCATATGCAAGTGGCCGGGACCTCCACCACACCACGCGCTCCTCTCTGGGCCGGGACCAAACAAAAGCTAGGGAAGAGGAGTCTGGGCAGGACAGAGCCCAGCTGAGTGATGCAGTCACAAACACAAGTGCAGCCCCAGGATGAGAAAGCAGCTTCCCTGTCTGCGAACACACCCTTGGTTCCCCTTCTAGCAGCCTAGGATCCTAGTTCAACTGGTGCCATCTTTGGCAGACGCTGACCATTTTACTAGAGACGGATCACGCTGAGACACTGCTCAGTTCTCGCAGGCCCTTCCTCTCCATTCAGACCCTTCCCAGGCTGCAGGGCACTGGTTTTCCAACTCTCAGCACCCTATAGGACATGCTCATGTAATACCTACCCTACATCCAAAATATCCAGAGGGCCAAAGGGAAGAGGAACTCCTCCACCAAAGAGCAGCATCCAAGAGGACCAGCACTTCTCTCTGGGCAAATGTGCAGGCCAGTAGCCCACTGCACCCTTAATATGGGCTTTCACCATGATAGCTTTGGAAGCTAGACTCCATCTCCAGGCTGCCCTGGATCCTCACCGAGGCTCGCTCTCAGGCAGAAGTCTCATTGTAGATGTTTTCTGCTTCTGACTTGGGATGGGAACAACTCAACAGAAAGGCTGAAGGATGGAGCACTCAGCAGAAGAATCCAGCAGCTCCTCTGTTCCCAAGGAGTTTGGCTGCAGGGATTGGAACAGCCCAAAAACACTAATGACACGATGGTGCTTTCCCTGAAAGCATTCAACAGATCCATCTTCTCCGGCTTCTATCACTCACACAGGCTCTGCAGAGCTTCCCACCCAGACATCGTTGCACTCTAAGGAGATCTCTATCCCTCAACGGAAAGGGGGCAACGGGAATCCTGCGCAACTGTACTGTAACTGCACCAACCTCTGCAGCTACAAAACCAAGCCAGGTCCCCTAAAGCACCAGGCAACCCTTGCCAGGGCAGAGGCAACCCAGGACTTTGAAACCCTTAAATGAAAGATGCTCCCGGAGCACAAGCCCCCAGTCACCCTGCCCCAGGAGGCTGGGTCCATCTTAGAGAGTCCAGCAAGCACAGGGCTGGAGAGAGGCAGTACAATTCTCATCCCAGTTCGGCCCGTCACCTCGTGTGACCAGAGACAAGTCAGCTAACCTCGGTCTCATCACTTTCCAGCAGAGCTAGCTGAGGAGCAAGCGACGCTGCTGGGCACAGCCGACAATAGGACTGTCTACGTGCCAGGGAGGGTTGAGGATTCGCTGGCACTTGCACATAACATCTGCAGTCCGGAAAGGATTACCACAGGCAGGACAAGCAGCGCAGAGAAGGAAGGGACTTACCACACCCAGCTCACGAGTCCCTGACGGAGTCAGGGCACCTGCTGGCCAGAAGCCAAACCTGCCAACAGCACAGGCACTTTCCAAAGCAGGATCCGATCATTGAACCCCCAGGCACAGAGATGGCTGCAGAAAGCAGCCCCCCCGCACACCCCAGGACAGCACTGTCCCTCACACCAAGCTCTCAGTGCTGGCAGCCGCAACCCAGCAGGACCAGGACCTGGTTTACAGCAGGGTTACCGAGCAAAGGTTGGCTTCTTTCAAGTAAAGGCTCCAGGTCTCCCCGCCTCACCCCCAAGAGGCAGGGGCTCAGCCCTGTGTACAGCATGGGATATTAACAGCCAGCCTTGGAGGAGCCATGAAACCTGATGTACCTCAGCAGTTCCTGGACCTTGAAATGGTAATGCTAAGCAGCCTTCCTGTTAGCAAGCCACTGGGCCCCATGATATATACACGCTTCCCTTCCTCCCTCCCGACCACAGACCAGCAAACAGCCCTTTAAACGCTGCAACACCCTGCTACTTACAAGGCATCCTATAGATCTGCCTGTCTCCCCAAGGCCAGGACGAGAGACTTTGCTGGAACACACCAGCTCTTGTTTATGAGCCAGTTACCACCTCAAAAAGCACCTGGGCATCCAGCCAGTCCTCTCCCTCCAGGATCCTTTCAGACTTCCAAACGGATCTTCCCTAGGCAGCAGAGCCTCGCCCAGCCTTCCCTCATCTCAAGTCTAGGGCCTGGATCCAAACATCGTGTCTCACCGTCTCCAAGCTGCCTTCCCCCTTCTCACTCTCTCCCACTCCTCAACCCTCCGTTACCCAGCAGAGCAACAGGAACAGTTACAAAAATCAGCATCTTTCCCCCAGCCTCTTTGGGGAGCATGCATTATGCCCCACACAGCAGGAGGTGTGGAGACGTCCAAGGACTTAGCGCAGATCAAGACAAGAGGCATGGAGATCACGGCACCTCCCAATGATAAAATGCGTTGGGTGCTAACTTCCAGATGTTCCTGGAAGCGCTGCTAATGGGCCCATTCCAGGCCCAGGGAGCAAAGCAATTCACCAGCGTCCAACACAGGGGTGTCCATTCCTGGCCACTGCACCTGGGAGGGAGAGGGGAGTGTGAAGACAGCTCTCATTTACACAGGGTGGGGACACTCACAAGAGTGCAGTTCCATAGCTAACTGGGGCAGCCAGCTTCCTGGAATTCAATTCCTCTCCAGCCTGGCAAGGAAAGACACATTTGTATTTATAATACCTTCCCCCACCTGGACTGTCACCCACAGTCACAAAGCAATTCACCAGTGCACAGCAAGCCTCACACACGCCATGTGAGCGCTCACTCCACGCTGCAGAGCAGGAAACTGAGGCACAGAAAGACGAAGGGATTTTTTTCTCAAATGCACAGAGCGTGTCAGAACCAGGAACGGAAGCCAGGAGTCTGGACAACCAGTCTCCTGCTCTAAGCACTAGGTAACAGTGCTTTCCATTTTGAAACCAGCTTCTTTGCCCTGGGAACTACTGTATCATGGCCAGAATTAGAGCCACTGGTTGATAAGGCATCAGGGACACTGTGTCTAACAAGGGAAGTCTGGCTGCATTCTCAATGACCAAGTACAGCAGGTTTCTAGAAAGCCCAGATCAGAGACTGAATAGAAAACAGAGATGGGAGTGTTTTAGGATAAGCCATGCAGAAAGCAGGAAGCGGCAAGTGTAGATTGTACAAACACCTGCGGCTGGCGACCACTGCAGGTGAGCTTCAGACATGTGGCAAGCGCTAGCATTCTCCCTTCCAAGCAGAGTGATTTATGCCTAACATAGAGAGTGCTGGGTATCTCGTAGGGATGGGCAGACACACACTTCACGGCCATCTGGTGCCAGCTCGCACAGAGCACTGGTTTTAACAGCCACAAGTGGCCCACGTTTGTTTCAGGCCATGAGACTGCATTGGGGGGCACAATCCTCACCCAGCGTCCCAGCCTTTGGAGTTCAGAGGCAGCACCCATGTATCGGGCACCAGAACTGCTGCCACCACAGTTGAAGACCAGAGAGGTAACAGCTAAGAAGAGAGAAGATCTAAATCGAGCAGTAGAGCGGGACTTGACTGTAAGGGGCTGGGAACATGAACTTCGCTGCCCAGAACACAGTGGCGGCTCCGACGCATGGAGACCATCCCAATGCAAACACAAGAACATTATTCCAGAGACAGAGCTTTCTGCTGGACATCAGGAAGGAGCATATGCAGGAGGACAGAGTCACCTGAGGACCCAGGGAAGAAACAGAATGAGACAATTCTTGGCCCCTCCTCTGAGTCATTAGCGGGAACCTGTCCCTCCCAGTACATCCAAGATGAGCCCTGATAACAGGCCCTTCAACCTGATGTCAGACTGTCACTAGATACACCACGCACCGCACCACGGAAGTTTTCAGGGCAAGCCAAGCCATGTATCTGCCCCTTCGCTCATGCAGGGCAAAGGAATCTACACTACGGCCTGTGCACAGGAGCCTCTCTTGGCACGGACGTCAAACCAATTCAGTCTTCACAATGACCAGCGCCCCAAACTCCATGAGGCTAATTCTGCCCAGTGGCATCACACAGAACCTCTTACACCCTGAAATCAACAAGGCTGCCCAGTCCCACATCCCCACTTTAATGGAAGGTTAAATAGTTGCATCCAGGTTTGAAAACCGCTACCAGGGCTCTGCTTCCACCCAGCACATGCGGGCTTAGCCCCATCAGACCACGCCCTTTATGAGATCAGAGAACTGGTTTTCTCACACAGTATTTGGGGGTACCATGCCAGCTGGCTGAGCAGCAGCCAACACCAAGGAAGAGACTGAAACAGTAGGGGGGGAAAAGTGGGAGGAAGACAGCTCTGATCAATCATGCACCACGGAGAGAAACACGCAGCGCTAAGGTTCCCACTGGCCTAGAAAGCCGGGGCCGTCTGCAGGAGTCCCAAGCCACGCAAGGGCCAAGTACAGTGGGAAGGGAGAGGAAGCGGAGTGTCTTTATGGTCTTCTCAGCCATGCCTCGGAACTCTGGGAGAGCCATGGGAACACAGAAGCCAGCCAAGAACTAAACACACAAGGACCAAGTGCACAAGGCAAATCCATCTGCAATGGCAGAGTCAGGCCTTCTCGCAGCTCCACGCACCCCATCCATGCCCCCAGAGCACACAGAAGCCAACACAAACATCAATCCGCCAAAAGCCAAACACAATACTATCCAAAGCAAACACTGCACACAACAGCGTCCGCCTCTGTCTCCACGGTGGACCCAAGGAGCAGGTCCCCGTCAAAGAGCTGCACTTCTCTAGGCAGCTTCATCTCTCAGCACAGCTCCACTACAAACGACCCCCATGCAGCAAGGCTACCCCCCAGCGCTGCTGCCACGGAAAGGTGCGCGAGGTCTCCCACCCAGCAACACGAGGACCCTTCCCTCCACAGTTCCGGCACAGCTCTTCTCCCCGCCACCACTACAGCCACACAGCTACCAAGGGGTTTCCTCTTGGAAGGTGCTTGTGGCCTCCTCCTTACCCTAGTAAAGAGCCCAGATCCACCTTACTCCCCGCCCCTGCCCCCACCCCCCCAGGCTCTCCCACAATGCCCCTCCACTGGTGTCTGGGGAGGAGAGAGCATCACTAGCCCCCTCCTGAAGCCTGGAGCACAGGATCCACAGAACTACACTAGTACGAGCATGGCAATCACCTAAATCAGGTGCCATAGCAGGGTTTGTGCTTGCAGCGAGCCTGGAGGAGGAGGGGCCTGGCCCAAAAGGGACCAGCAGCAGAGAGCGGAAGGCCGGATGAACATCTCCTGGGTAAGGAAGAGGTTTCTCCTTGCAACACTACCCACTGGGGAATCCCCCCTCTGTGATATCGGATCCCAGCAGCTTCCCCCAACCTCAAAAACGAGGTGGGATCTGCTCTCACTCGGCCATGCTGGCACCCGAGAATCGGTTCCTCTCACTCATCAAGCCGCTGCGGGATGGCCACTTTCCCATGCGAGCCCCGAGTCCTGCTTGCTGTTTGGCAGGGGGGAAGAGGCCTTTCCAAAGCCAGCAGCAGACACCCCGCTCAAGTCAGCAAGCATGAGGTGAGCAGCCCAACCCTGGCAGCAAACGCACCATTCCTTTGAAGTGCCTGGGCTCCAGCCGAGTTCCAAGAGGCTGCTATTCCACACCCCAGGCACACATGGGAAGGCACTCTGCCAAATGGAGAATCCAGAAAAGTTGTTGGCTCCCACGCCCCATCAGCAAGAATAGCTCTGTGTTAGCACATGGAAATGCTGAAGTTTCTCCCCTTGAACAAGCACGTTTAACTGAAAGCAAAGCAAGAGGCCTCCCTCTTTCTTGTCACATCCCCTCAAACACTCAGATGCAGCTTCATTATAGGTCAATATCAAATCAAGAGTCCTCCAGCCCAGCACCACTATTTATGTCGCGACCCATCCCAGCAACAATGGCCCAAACCAAATCGCTGCCCTTCCACCAGCTCAGCTGAGAAGAAGAAAGATGAGCCATCATGCTCATTGCACCAAATGTAACGGAAATGGCATCAAATCTGTTCCATGAGTAAGTGTAGGAACTACTCCAAGGTCCCTCTTCGTAGCCACTAGGAGCACAGGGCCTGGAGCAGATTTGTTTACTGACAGATAAGCTCCTCACACTCCCTGCAGCACTGTCAGACCAACCTGGCTTATTCTGAAGTCTTTTGGGGTTCCCAGTGCTAGAGGGATGGGGAGGGACAAATCTGTCTGCTTTCGAGAAACGTCACTCAGTCAGACGAGCCCTGCATGCTAGCGGGTCCTTAAGCAAAGACATAGCTATCACCAGACTGGAAGCAAAGCGAAGAATGCTAGCAGAGCCCCAGAAGCCATTCAGCCTCACAATGTGTCCCCCTTGGCTGTGAAGCCTCCTTTGGAATGGAGATGGGGGCATGTAAGTCAGAGGCTGGGTCACATCCTAGGTAGGAAGCCAGACCCTTCATCAAAATCTCTAATCACAACTCCTCCAGGGAGCTGCAAAGCACGCAAATGGGGCTGATTTACCGCTGCCTCAAGGAGAGGAAGCCTCCTGGAACCAGTGTGTAAACTTAGTCACAAGGAGCTTTTACGCCTCTTTTATCCTCCTCTCCACTGTGTGCATCACTCCCACTCGGCGCACATGGCTCCGGTTTCTCAGCGTTTCTAGGGTGGCCTTGTTCTGTCCACCAGGGCCCTTGAGGCTGTCCTCAGAGCCCTGCTCCCAGAGGGGGCAGACTGCTGCTCCAGCAAAGGCAGCACCACGCTGCAGGGGCTGATGACAGTTACCCTGGCTACAGTAGTAAAGAATAAAAGCATATTAAGATGAGCTGGTCCCTTAACTACCCTTCCCAACGCCAATACCGCCAGCCTATTCCCAATTGCACAACTGGGAAATTAACAGGAGAGACAGGCAATTTCCCCTGCCTTCCGTGGTTATAAAACTCCAGAGGTGGGATCTGCTGAAATCTGCAGCCTGCCACATCTAGCGGTTTAAAAGCAGTACATAAAAATAACCTCTCGGTGGGAGCCAAAAATCAAAGCCTAACCCTATGGTTTTAAGTGAGCAAGTCCAATTTCCTCCTTTGTAGCTCCTGACACATGTTGGCTGCCTGCCGCTTTCTTGCCTTGTTCCTGCACCAGAAGGCTCTGCACTGCAGGTCAGGGGATGATAAGGAAATGAACAGTGTAATTTCCAAACGCGGCCCTGTCAGCAGCTCTGGAGGCAGCTTACTCAAGCGTGGCTAGAAGAGGGAAACCACAGTGAGGGGAGCTGGGACAAGCCAGCAGCTGCTGATACATGTTCCCCAACGCCTCCCGGAAACCCTTGGCCCTGCCGGCCTGGCCAGATTGGCTAGGTTTGTGAAAGCCGTTCCAACTGCTGTTCCCTAGGAAGACAGCAGAGATCTACACAAAGCAGGGAGCAGGAAACAGTTCAGACTGAAAATCTTGGTCCCCCGCCCCTCAGTAACACAGCCCCAGGGACAACAGCAACTTGGGGAATTCAACATATGGCTTTTACTCCTATCATGGAGGCTTTCAAATGCATCTACATTTTTGTAGATCAGGCCTGTCTCATACTTGATACCCAGCAGCAGAGCGAGCAGAGCGAGCATGCTCTCCCAACCACTGCCAGCAGCTCCCACCCCACAGACATGACCAAGACACCTTCCTTCCCCTCTGGGAACAAGGATGCATCCCACACCGTGAGACCAGATTTTCTGGGTGCAAACATGTTCCCCCAAAGCACTGTGAACGAGCATCCCACAGCCAGAGGGGAACACCCTGCAGCCACAGCAAACCTCCACTGACATGCCAGTGCATACGAGCAAAGGGGAGAAATACAAGAGAGTTGAGATTCAAGCTTCCAAGGGGGTTGTTAAACAAAGAGCTGCTTCCATTTACAGAAACGCTGGAGTACTTGGTCCCAAGACAGGGCAGCCCATGAGTCAGTGCCCATCATGGGACAAGATTGCTTGTGCCAACCACTCTCAAAATCTCAGTCAACGTTACGAGCATGCGTTTGGAGCATAGGGGAGGACCCCACTGCTCTGCCATGACCCCAGTGGTACCACATTCAACCTGCCGGTGGATGCTGGCAATAGAGAGCATCCTGAACTCAAAGAGCCCCGCCATCCTCCACTCAACTTGTTTAGACAGGTTTCTGCTGGCGTCTCAGAACACAGCATGATCCGTCAGAGGCCTAGCTACGAATTCCCCCATTATAATTAACTAAAACTGATCCCTCCCAGGTGCATTAATGAGCAGGAGACAGTTACGCTTTGTTTTGTTTTTCTCTTTGTTTTGCATTACAGAGGGCAATTTGCAGAGACAGGGTGTGTGGAAATACGCAGATTCCAAGGTCACAAGGAGCCATTGTAATGATCTAGTCAGATCTCCCGTACAGAACAGGCCAGAGAACTTCCTCAAAATAATTTCTAGGGACGATCTTCTAGCAAAACAGCCAATCTTGGTTTCAAAATTGTCAGTGATGGAGAATCCATTATGACCCTTGGTAAATTGTTGTAGAGCTTAATTACTCTCATTGTTAAAAATCTACTCCTTATTCCAGTCTGACTTTGTCTAGCTTTAACTTCCAGCCATCAGATCATGTTAGACCTTTCTCTGCTAGTTTGAAGAACCTATTTTTGTCCTCATTGAGGACCTTACAGGCTGTGATCAAGCCACCCCTTAGCCTTCTCTTTGTTAAGTTAAAGAGATTGAGGTCTTTGATTAGAGGACTGGAAAACCTGCCTTCTAGTGATAGACTCAGGCTGGGTCTACACTGACAGCAGCAAATTTGCCACCATCAGATCGATTGCTCTGGATCGACTGAGCGGTCTGTGTAGACCCACTCAGTCGATCCACCAATTGACACAGAAAAACCACCCTGATAAGTGGCGTAGCACTGCATCAAGGAGAACGCTGTTCCCGTCGGCTCAGCACAGTGTGGACGGCGCACAGAGCAGACGCCGCAAAGTCAACGGGAGATACGCAAGTGATTTACGCCACTTGCATATCTCCCGTCAACTGCTGCCAAATCCCAAAGGTAAGTGTAGACCAGGCCTCATTCTCCTGACTCTTCTCTGAATCCACTCCAATTTATCAACATCCTTCTTGAATCATGGACACCAGAACTGGACACAGGATTCCAGCAGCAGCTGCACCAGTGCCAAACAGAGGTACAGTACCGGCTCTGCTCCTACTCAAGTTTCCCTGTTCTGCACCCCAGGATAACATTAGAACGGGGGTTCTCAATCTGGGGATCATGATCCTTTAGGGGGTTGCGAGATTATTATGGGGGGTCACAAGCTGTCAGCCCTCGGTGAATGGCATGGCATGGGGGGGAGGGGTTGTCATACCCTGAAATCTTCTCAAAGGAGGTCCCAGCAAAAAAAAACAAAATTTGAGAACCCCCGCATTAGACCTTGTGGCCACAGCATCATGTTGGGAGCTCATGTTCAGCTGATCATCCAACCATGACCCCCAGATCTTTTTCAGGATCACTGCTTTCCACTACAGAACCCCCTCGTGTAAGTATGGCCTTCATCCTTTGTTCCCAGATGTATATATTAAAATGCATATTCTTTTCTTGTGCACAGTTCACCAAATGGTCCTAATCACTCTGTATCAATGACCTGTCCTCTTCATTATTTCTCACTCCCCCAATTTTTGTGTCGTCTGCAAATTTTATCCGTGATAATGTCAGGTTTTCTTCCAGGTCAGTGATAAAAATGTTAAATAGCGCAGGGCCAAGAACTGATCCCTGAAGGACCCCAACAGAAACGCACCCCATCAATGATGGTTTCCCGTTTCCAGTTATATTTTGAGACCTATCAGCTAGTTTTTAGCCCATTTAATGTGTGCCCTGCTAATTTTATATCGGTCTAGTTTTTTAAACAAAATGTCATGCAATACCAAGTCAAGTGCCTTAGAGAAGTTTTAGTATATTACATCAACACCACAGTGCTGCATTGTTGTTAAGTAAATCCCGAGGTAGATGCACACAACCAGACCAGCGTTTGGCTAACAGCCCTTAGAAATGCTCTTTTAATATAAAAATGCCTTAGGAAGCAGCAGTTAAACACGAGTGCATTCCAGAGCGCTCTCTGGGACCCACAAAAGAAGCAACCAGCACAGCTAGCTAAAGGGCACCCACAAAGGCACAGAAAACAGAGGACTCAGAGCAAAACAGACCCAGGGGCAGGCTCCCTCCACGCTGGTGAGGAGCCACAGCCTAGGACTCGGCAGGCTAGAGAACCCCTTTGCTTCTTTTGTTACCAACTTGGCTCTCCGGGGAGTGGTGCGAATTGCAGCAGAGGCGCCATTTTGACCAGCCCGTACCCAAGCGCAGTTCAGAGACATAACTGGCCCATCGCTGGCAGTGGAACAGCAAGTCCTTTCAGTGACGCAGTTTGCTAGAACAGGGAACCTGGGAACTCTTATTGAGAGCAATTTGAATCTGTTACGTTGCTTTATGCCACTGTTGTCAGCTCGCAAAGGGGAATAGGGCAGACCTCAAGGGCACCAGGAGATATCCAGAGGATGGTGAGCAGTTGAAGGCTGCTGATATATATGGGCAGAAAGGGACAAAGCAAGAGTGGCCGTCACCTGCTGAATGGATTAGCTGAGGGAGCAGCAGGGACTGTAGGATACAACTCCATAGCCTTGTGCACTGCACTGCTTCCTTAGCAGTGCTTCTCTGCCCCGTGGGCCAAGTGGGTCCCACAGGTGGTTGTCCCACTGCATAATGTGTCCCACTTTAGGGGCCAATGCTAAAGGCCCACAGAGAATCTTATGCAGTAAACCGAAATGCACAATGTGTCCCTCAAAGAAGGCCCCTTCGTGGCCAGCACACGACACTGATCAGAAGCTGCCCACTCTGCCTGGGGCAGGGAGGCCCTACCTTCTCTTCTGCGTGGGCAGGAAGGTCCTACAAGCCCTCACAAAGCCCCTCCCGATAGCCACACCCACAAAGTGGTCAAAAGGTGTCTGTGACCAAATCCCAGGTCCTTGAGACAAGCAATTGGGCGGTAGGTCCATTTGCCCCAGATTTTCTGAGCTACCCTGGACCTGATCTGAGCATGGGAGTTAAAGCAACAGCAGCCCACACTGCTAACGAAACCAGTCCTATCAGTGGGAAAATTTTAAGGGAAGAAAGTCTGGGGAAAAGATGGCTTGGATGGGACCAAAGCTTCCCCCCGGATCATTTGGGATTCTCACTCTTCTCCAATCTCAGTTTGGCCTGATCCACCTCAGAGCTTGTGCAATATTTTCAGTGGGGTTCTAGCAAGCTCAGTAGTGACATCCACCCTTGGCTCCTTGTTACAACTGTACAGGGCACCGTGCTATAGATTTCCAGGGCCAGAGAATATCTTCAGAAACACTTGTGGGAGCACTGCTGCGAATATCTGGGCTACAGTCACCCATTAAAATGGCTCCTCCTTGCAGCGTAGACAGAAATAAAGCTTTGCAGCCATGCTCAGGAAGCATGTTTTCTGCCCGTACATGTACACTGGAAAGAAAAGCTGCTCGTATTATATCAGCGGCCTGCTGCAACCAGTGCAGTGAATGGCAGTCCTGGTGCAGACTGGGCACTGCAACTTGTTTAGCACCACGGCAGCCAACCATCTAATGCTTATACTGGCAGCCCAGTCCCAATGGAGACACAGCATCCCCTCCTGTGCACCCTGCTAGCAGCTCCTGGAAAATGGGATGGATGCCCTGAGCCCAATTCAAACACAGGCCCTGAACACAGAGGCATCGCGCCTTCTTTTCATGCCAGCAGAGAGAATCATGCGATGGCACAGCAGAGCCTCAGCCATGTGCTCATATGGCTAATGGATTTTAGGCCTTGTCTACTCCAGCTTCCCCCATCTCTTCAGCACCAGCAATGGTGGGGACCTGGGGAGGGAGAAGATGCCATGGGAGCTGACAGCATGGGCGCTCACCCACTCTGAGATCTATTTGCAGCTCCTAGCCAGGCCTTGAAGGGAAGGGTGCTGACCCCCGCCTGTAAACACACCACACACAATATGGAGAGGGGCTCCTTCCAGGAGCTGATGTTTGCCTTTTCCTTGCTTGCAGCAATGTCACATCTGGCCGCTCGGCAGAGAAGCCATCCCTCCTGCACAACCAGCTCTCCATCAAAACAAAGCCGGGACAGCAGCCCAGAGCGGGGAGGCGCTTTTGTTTAATGCTTAATATCCCCTCCCTCCCTGTCCCCCGCACCGAGAGGGGAGCAGAAGGAAGCAGGCAGCTCCAGCAGGCTGTGCTGACAATGGCAGCAGGCAGCATCTGCTGGGATGCGCCTCCCCCTTGGACTCCGTGCAGTCAGAGCAGCCAGCTCCGCATTGGAGCAGCAAGCCAGCCACAGATCAGGGGCAGAGAGAGTGTGTCAAGGGGGCTGCCATGTACAGAGCGATGAGCAAAGGGAGGGCGGAGAGAGCAGCGCCACACAGACACCGTCATTCGCTGCCCTTCCCAGCCCAGCCACGGGAGCCATCTCCAGCGACTGGGGGCGGCTCACCCAGCTAACAGCCCACTGGCCCAGCCCCTCGGAGCCTGCAGGGGCATTTCTCACTGCGCACAGCCCTTCTGCAGAGTAAACCATCTCCCAAGAGCAGCCACCCATTCCCAGCTGCCCAGGCTTCCCCAGGAGCGCTGGCTGCTGCCTGGGCAGACCAACCCTGTCCAGAACAGCGATATTCAGGCCCTGCCTTCACAGGGTGCTCAAGGAAGGCTCAACACGGACGGCTCCTGGGCACACACAGGACCCTGGGAGAGCGCCCCAGGCTTATTTGATCCTGCACAGTGGGCAGTGTAATGTTCCCAATGCTGCCCAACATGCTCCGGCAGGAACACGATCCTTTCCTGCTGCCCAGCCATCTCCACTCCATCCCCACCGAGACTTGGACACACTGATTTGGAACCAGCCCTTTTACTGCAAAACTTGGCAGCTTTTTGGGGAAAGCCAGTGCCCGAAATCCTAGGACCACCAGCCCTAGACTTCACCCCACAGAACACAAGCCTCGCACAACAGCTAGGCCAAAGCCGCCTCAGATGGACCATCACTGGCCAGGGAGGGCTACCCATAGCCAAGGGACTCGGGGAGCAGGCCACCCAGCCCTCTGTCCATCCACACACCCAGCTTTAAGGGGGAAAACTGGTTCCATTTGTGTTTCTGCGCCTCCCATTTCAAGCCCCCCTGTTTTACCCTCCCTCCAGTATGGCCAGACTTAAGCCAACCCATTTAATATTTCACAGGCGAGGCTTTGCACTAGGGAGAGTTTGTGGCAAGTCTGAACCAGACCAGACAGAATTTTCTAATGTCCCTAAATGACTTAGGAGCTTAAACTCCACTGACAGTCTCTGAGACTTAAGAGCCCAAGTCACTTTTGAAAATGGAGCTTAAGCTTGTCTACACCCAAAAGGCTTTAACCCTAACTAGAACCCTCCCCCTGCCCTAGTGTGGACGCAGTTCTAGCCATATAGAAACATAGAAACATAGGTCAGAAGGGACCAATATGATCATCTAGTCTGACCTCGTGCACAAGGCAGGCCACAAAACCCTACCCATACATATTTATAACAACCCCGAACCCATGACTGAGTTATTGAAATCCTCAAAAGTGAGATTTGAAGACCTCAAGCTGCAGGGAATACACCAGCAAGCGACGCATGCCCCATGCTGCAGAGGAAGGCGAAAAACCTCCGGGGCCCCTGCCAATCTGCCCCGGAGGAAAATTCCTTCCCGACCCCAAATATGGCGATCAGCTAAACCCCGAGCATGTGGGCATGTGGGATAGCTTATTCCCATGGGTATCAATGCCTGCACTTGAGGGGTTGTACCAGCATAACGATCAGTAAAAACCCACGGCCTTACCTGAGCCAGCTATCTCAGTACATCACCTGTCTTTACATTACAGCCAGCTGCTCCGGATCGGTGAAGGCTGCACCTAGTCACACTAGGGATTCTCACACCAGGGCTCATGATCCCTTTGGGGTTATTAGGTTATTATGGGGGGTTCCTGAGCCCTCAGCCCCTGCACATACCCAGGCTCTGGCTGTCAGCCCCACCCATCACTGACAGCCCAAGCCCTTCAGAGTTGCCTAGCCAGAGAGCAGCTGCTGCTGGCCGGGTGCCTGGCTCTGAAGTCAGCACCAACCCCAGAAGCAGTGCAGAAGTAAGGGTGTCATGGACTGGGGAAAGGGGGAGGAATCACAGCCTGAAATCTTTCCAAAGAGGGTCCCAGCAAAAAAAGTTTGAGAACCCCTGCACTAGAAGGACGAGCTTTTCACCAGGTCGATTCCCGGAAAGTAGGCGCAAAGGCTGAACTCCTAACGAAAACAAAACCAAATCAGAACAAAAATGTGCTAGAGAAACATTTCAGGCTGCTCAATCCATCACAGGGTAGTGAAAAAGGGCACAACCCCGGGTCTTTCTCCCTTGTGGTCACTTACATTTCCCTCCTTCAGTACCGGAGGAACTGACAAGCTTGGCTCCAGCTTAAAGCTTTTGCCTGGGAATTATTTCCCCAGCAGCACCACGCAGCTTGTTCCATAAAGCCCTTCAAATGAGCTAGGGACTCAGCCGCTCCCACCCGCTGAACACACAGACCCTACCTGGCTCCTGAAAGCAGGGTCCCAAGTTTTGAGAGCATGGCTTTGACAAGCAGAAGTACCTGCTGGGACGCCTGAGGCTGCAGATGCACTAGAGTTGGAGCATCACAACTCATGCCAGTGGGCCTCTTTCTCCAAATGCCCACACCACAGCAACCCGCAGCGGTGTCCCGAAGCACTGCTGGGCCTGGGGATCACCGCGCCTAGTGCACAACGCACGGCACTGCTGGAGCCCGTGCGGTAAGTGTATGTACCATTTCTGGTTTCTCCCACTGGACGTTCAGGGTCAGGGCAAGCCCAGTGATGGCGCAGAAGCCTGGCCAATCCAGCAGCTCAGAGAGCCAGGCAGCCCCACTCGGCTGGGCACTGCGGGCAGAATGGAGAGCACACAAGGCCCTGCACCCAAATGCCCCTAGCCAAAGCAACCCACGAGCTGGCCCCTCGTTACCAATTAACCAGACTTGTCCGGGGGAGGAGCAGAGACCAGGGCAGCACAGAACCCATGTGGTCCCACCAGCAGAGCCCATTTAGCTCCAGACCTCAACTACAACCATGTGTCCAGAACAGCTTTCCAGAAGCACAGGCCCCGGTGTATCCAGCAACGCAGTTCACGGCTGCGGAGGATTGCTGGGGAACTAGAAGCTCAAGCCACCTCCAGCCCTGCCAACAAAGGAGGGAGCAAAGAGACGCATCCTGTTCTCAGCGACAAAACACAAATTACATCCCACAGCGGGCGGCAAAGTCCACCACGCCTTGATTGCAGGGAACAATCCTACACAGGCCCAAGGGGCTGGCGAGATGCTCTTCTCTCACCACAAACACTACGCTGTGGACAGGGGATCTCGCAGAGGCTGAGGAAGGACAGCTCTTCACTGGACCATCCATTTTAAAGAGGCCAGAACCGGCTTCCACCTCTGGCCCAGGGAGCCGTGTCATGGCCCAACACATATTGTTGGCAAGCAGATTCCAAAATACAGCCTAAGTCCTCCTGTTCCCAGTGCCACCCCGTTACAGCTCACCAGAGCCCAGGGCATCACCCGCGCCACATTCTCTTGGTTCTAGGGTCAGAGAGGGCTCGCCACATGCCCCTGCCTCCACCTCCTGCTGTTGAAGAGGGAGCAGTCCACTGGAATGGGGAGAAGACGTGGGGCTGCCTAGGCTGCCAGATCTCCATGGCAATGTCCCTTCACCCCACCCCAGCAGCTCGCCTGCCTCTTACCTTCTCTGATTTGACCTTTTTCGGCTGCCGGCACTCGCTGTCCCCGTCCTCCAGCTCCGATTTAACTCCCAAAGGGTTGAGCGCCGCCCCTGTGTCGATAGCTATACTCCCGAGCTGCTCGGCCGCAGCAGGTTCAGGCCCTTGACCCGCATCGTACTGTCCCCCCCTCACAGCCAGGGCGAGTGGCTGGAGCACACCGGGCTCCTTCTCCGGCGGAGCCCCCACACCCTCACTCCTTTCCTTCTTGCTCTTGGATGAGCCGCCCTCCTTCTCCTTTTTGGAGCCGGCCACACTGCGAGACGCCTTGGCCGACTTCTCAGTACCCTTTGGGACGGCAGCTGCCCCCAGGGTGCCAGAGCTGACGCCGTCCCCAGCGCGTCCCTGACCCTCCTTTTTGCCACTGGCCCCCTCGCTGGGAGTGAACAGAGAAGGCGCCGAGGCAGGCTTGCCACTGTCCTTGCCACTCTTGCTCCTCTTGGATTTGGACTTGCCCTCCTTGCCCTGAGGGCCCGGCACCGGGGTCACAAACTTGATGTTGTCAGGCAGCGTGGCCACGGCATTGGGCGCCGGCAGCCCCCCCTCTTTGGAGCCCGACATTTCCAATTTCTGCTGGTCCTTCTCCAAGTCAGCGTCTAGATCAATGATGAGGTTCCCTACTCCAATGTCCCACTCATCCCCACTGTCGTACGTCTCAACGGGGTTCGCATCCACTCCTTTCCCGCCGGAAGCTCCGCTGCTCAAGGACATCTTAGAGTTCACAGCCCACCTCAAGGTCCCAGGCTCTTCTCTGCCTCCAAGCACCCTCTGGATCCCAGGCAGCCGCTGCAGCTATGTCCTCTGGCCTCCAGTGGTCAGGGTCTGCCCAGGTGACGGCATCATCGCTGGAAGGGAGAGCGAGAAGAGGGGTTACACAGAGCGATATGGGGGAGCCTGCTGGAGAGAGGTTCCTGGGATGGGCACATGCACCTTTGCCCCCACTAGGTACCTGCGCCTTGCCACAGCCACGGGGAGCCTGACCCCGACGACCCCCCCTCTCCCTCTCCCTCTCTCTTGCCTGTGCTCAATTACCAGCTCCTAGGAGCTCTCGGGTACAGCTGCCCACACCTAACTTGTTTCAGACCGAAGAAACACTCTCATTCACTTACACAATTTCAGAGACTGAAGCTGACTGGCAGGCCCCAAGGCCCACTGCCCCCAATCTGGACGCACACAGGCACCAGAGCCTGCCCCCCTCCCCCCCCATGTGGGGTACAATCCCAAACACCCCCACCTTCTAGCCCCCACCACAGACACTGCCCTAGCCAAGCTACCCACCACATGAAACTCAACAGCCTGCCCCCAGCCCCATCACACAGCTCACGCTACCACGCTCACCCATACAGGGTCCCAGCGCAGGACTCTCAAAGGAGTCCCGAGCACTCTGGCTGTCCCCGTGGCCACGGTCATCTGGCACAGCTTCCTCAATCAATACAGGCCCCGGCTGGTCACAGCTCTCAGCTCCAACAAGACATTACTCACACGCTCCCTGCCTGCTGCTTCCCTCTGAATTATTGAGCCCTTCCCACATGCAGCCTCCCCTCTTGTGCCCACTAGGGGTGGGGGCATCGATGGGTGCTGTGCACCTTCCATACACTGCACAGCATGGGACTAGAGTCACTTACCAGGGAAGTTTAGTGCCCTGGTGGGAAACGGACATCTAGCCTCCGAATGACCACAGCCAGCGTCAGAGCCATCAGGACAAGCCAGGGGCCAAGTGGCAGGGACTCATTTTCCACCCCTGACACTCAGAGCTCACATCAGATTTCCAGCAAAAGAGCAGAAGGCATCAGCTCCCTTTAGAGTTCCCAGGGATGCCTGGCCACGTTTGAGAGCCACCACAATACTCAGCAGAACTGACTGATCCGGAGAGGTCCACAGCAGAAGAGGAGTGGGGGCTTCCAGGTCAGGACTGAGGGGACAGATCTACAGCAGAGGAAGAGGAAGCCCCGGACTGGAATAGCAGGGGGGCTGCAAGTAAGGACTGAGGGGCATGGGCAGCGCTACATAGGGGCCGAGGACTGAAACAGCCGTGGGGCCTGCATATTTAAGGGGAACCAGTGGCACTGCATGACAGAAGCTAGCACTGCACATGCCCACACTCTGCCATCTCCCGCAGCCAGAGCTAGCGTTCTCTCCCTCACATTCCCCATCCCCAGATAGGCAGACACGCAGACCTCGGCGCTGGACATTTCCCTGGAAGCAATTATATAGCAAGGGGGGAAAGCACCGAAGTCACTCAGGGAAAGTAGCTAGTCGTGACTGCATTATGAGCCGTAATTAACACATGAAATAGAGTTCGGCCCAGCAGCCGGTGTCTCGGCCCAGCAAACCCCTCTCCAGACTCTCCCCAGAAACCCTTGGCAGCCCCTCACAATGCAGTTCCTCTCAAGTACCATCGTGCTCCTGCCGAACACAGGGCCAAAGAGCCCCGGGATTATTTATGAGCAACACTTCAAAAGCAGGTGACTTTAAAAAAAACACATTATTTTTTCAACCCCAGCAGGCAGGAGCCTGGAAAGCAGCTTGGTGGTTCATTTTCAGAGACACAAACACTGTAAAAATGCCAAGGATTCTTTCATCAGACAGGCTGCAGCAGCCAGACCGTTTTCCATCTGCTCCCCCCAGCATCGCTGGCTCCGTGCACCTAACAATCCCC
This sequence comes from Mesoclemmys tuberculata, assembly GCA_007922155.1. Classification (NCBI taxonomy): domain Eukaryota; kingdom Metazoa; phylum Chordata; order Testudines; family Chelidae; genus Mesoclemmys; species Mesoclemmys tuberculata. The sequence continues at coordinate 10,392,681 of ML675621.1, forward strand.
TCTCTGATAGGTCATTACAGAGATTTTTAACCCCAGGAGCCAGGGACTAGCACGCAAGCTGCAAATTAAAAGAACTGACCTCTCATTTCAATGGCAGAGAAAGTGCAGAACCAGAAGAACGCTGCACGCGACACTGGAGTCCCTAACAGCTTTCAAAAGCCGCCATGCGTGTTCCTCCCTCCCTCTTCCCTTGCCCCAGCCCTCCTCCCCGGTAATCCACTTCCCAGCTTGGAGCGGGCACAACAGTCGACATCCTCAGCTCTAACCCACCAGCTGCTAAGGTCTACCTGCCTCTCTGGAGCCACTCTCCCCGTCCATCCCTGCCAGATAGTGCCATTTGTGCTTAGTTCCTCCAGCTGAGATCACAAACAGACTGCTCCCTGCATGGATCAGCCTAGAGGAGGGATGGAAATGTGCGATGATCAATTCCCCTCACGCCCCCCAGCCACCCTCCAAAACAAGAAGAAGCTCTTCACATCCAAATTAGCACAAAACCCACCCTGTCAGCCCCAGACCCTGACCACCACAGGCTCTACGTGCAGAGAAGTGCCTTTGTATCGCCAGCCCTCAGTGATTTCTTTGTCCAGATGCACAAGGCCGATAATGAATTTGACTGCCCAAGCTTTTAGGCCACAAAGGCCCCTCCTGGGGGTGGGATCAGCCCAAGGACAAGGGGCACTTCAAAAACAACAACTACGGTAACAGATCTTTTCCCAAAAGCCTCCTTTCCTCCCACATGCAGAAGGCACTTGCTGACCAAGGTTTTGCTGTGTGATGATGGCTCATGGGCGCTATTGGTGAATAAAGACCAGCCTCCCCCAGGGTGCCCAATATTTACCCCTACACCGAGGGTCTCTTAGACAGTTTGTCAGGAGTCCAAAGGACTCCACCTGATTCACGTCCAGCAGACCACATAGTAGCTGTCCCCCCTCCTTTTGATACTGAGGTACAGCCTGTAAAAACTACTAGTCCCAGCATACAATGCTGGATATTGATGTACGCGTAAGGCAATGTAACTGGGGCGAGCACTGCATGATGGGAGCTGTAGTGTGCCTGGCCATATTACAATGAGGACAGCACAGGTCATGGTGTACCATTCCAGCCTGATTCATTTCTATGCTCCCTCAACTGTATTTGCAACAGTATTTTTAAAGGCCTAGAACCTAGCAAAGAGGCCCAGCATCCGTAAATAGTCTGCAAACCCCCACCTCACCAAACAGAAAAAGGGTTCAGGAAGTCCACTAAGTGCCCAGAGAAAAGAGCCAGAGGAATCAGCAAAGGTTTGAAAAGTAAGAGATATGGGTACACTGAGCCTGTAGAGAAAATGCAAGAGGACACAGGGAGGTCAGAGAATGCCATGGACAGGACAAGCTGGGACAGGCTGAAACAGGAGCAGGGAACACCCAGGAGGCAAGGGAGGAAAAACACAGTAACTCCAAGTGCTGTTCAGCCAGTGAGCCAGCTGAAAAGGAGATGGAAACATCTCTCGCACTCCAGAAAGTCTACCCCACCATCCTACAGCAGGGATGGTTTAGAGCCACTGCAGCACAAGGGACTAGGCCACCCCGGAAAAGCAATGCACACAGGGCCTGGGATCCCTTTACACTATCCTGAGCAGATCTCTTACCACATGAATGACTGAAGCAGCCCTCGTCATCTCAGCATGATCAATGGGTCCTAATTTCTACCCTCCAGGTTCCAACTCAACCTTAGCCATCAAACGGGATGTGATTTGGTCCCACTCCAACAGAGCAACCCATAGAAGAAGAGCTGCCATCCCAGAGAAGTGACTTCTCAGCTAAGCAGAGTATGGCAGAGCTAGGAGGAACACACGTGCAGCTTCCAGATGCCCCAAGAGGGTCAGGGACTCAGTTATTGCCTGCCTTGGCAAGCAAGTAAGAGCCACAGACAATTTAACTGCAGCAGCCTGCAAAAGCTGATGAGCTGGTGCCCAGCCCAGGCAGGTCTGCCCTCCTGGAAATAATCTCTTTTTCAAGCTACACGACCCAACGCACGCTGTGCTCTCTGCCTCACCCCTGCAACCCAAGGGACCCCAGTGAGATTGTACGAGGGTAATTAAAGCCTTATCTTGTCTCCCCCATGGAGAAAGAAGAGAAAACACCTGTAACCAAGGCAAAGCAGAGAACTGCAGGGAGCCCTGATCATGTCACACCCCCTCACACTGCACTGGCTGATAACTGAATCGGATGACACGGAATTTCCAATACACATGCAACAGGAGACACTAACACAGCCTGTGGACACCTTTGCCATCACAGGGAACACAGCCTGTGGGCTGCAGCACCGTCCCCGCGTTGCGGCAGAGCAAGCGGTTCACATCAGGACATGTTCAGGAGGACTCATTACGACTTGATCCATTGATGCCCATGTTGCACAGCCCTTTGGTTCCTGGCAAGTCGCACCCACTGGATGCCCATCAGATACTCTGCCTTCTCTGGAAGAAGTGACAGAAGGAAATCACAGAACCACAGAAAACATTGAAGAGCCATATGCAGCTACAACTAGTTCCCCTCTTGCTGTTGCAGGACTCATCCCTCCCTACACCAGAGAAAAAGCATGCTGTCACCTGTGAGGCTGGAAACCTGCCAACAAGGCATTTTAAGAGCCGGCCTGGAGCAGAGGTCCTCCCGGGAGACAGCTATCCACTGGGGAACGCTGCACAAATACACAGTGCCAGACATGAATAATTCAGCTCCATTTGGTGCTGGAACCTCCACAATCCACATCTATGCACTGGGAAGGAGCCAATGCATTAGAGACAAACCGGAAAGTTCACTTTCCGAGCTAACAGCCACTGGCAAACACACCTAGAGAAAGCTATTCAAACAGAGCGAGGGAGCATTTCAAACACACCAGCACCAGGAGAAGTAGGAAACTGCATTAGTTCTTTGTGCTGAAACACACTTCAGCAGCTCCTCTGCAAATCCATGGAGCCAGCCTTCCTTCTGAGCCGCTGTAGCGGAGCAAGAGGCAGAAAAACCTAAACAGGGAATGATTTAATGCCCAAGGGTGACAAAAACCAGGAGCAAGCTATGCCACAGGCAGCAAGTCAGCCAGCCCACACATAAAGAGACTGTCTCCTACCCATGTGCTCGAGTCTGCAGCGCTCCAGGATTAGCCTCTGGTGGCTTCCAGACATGACTGACTGCAGTTTTCACCCTGATTAACTTTCAGGAATGCCCACAACGAGGAACAGCAAAGACAACGGAAAATCTCCTGTGCGAGGTGTTTCCTCTGGCCAGATGGCTGCCACTCTACAGCAGAGTAGAGGAGGGTTTCAAATCATTGCTCGCCTTCCCTGGGCCCTGTCCAAGACAGCAAACGTACCCATCTGCTCCAGAGCAGCCCCCAATGATAGGAGTGGGAGGCAAACCCAGCACTGGCTGGAGGGAGGGGAGGAATCAGAGGAGCAAAGTAGGAACTGCTGCTCCCTACAACATTGCCCTGCACAGAACAAGCCCCCCATCCAGCCTCACCGGTGCCCCGTTTTCCAAGCAGGACAATGCAGAAACACGAGAGGATGCTGAACTGCAGGCCTTTTCTCCCGCCATACAGTGCTGGCAGCCAGCCTACAACCTTCCCCATACGCTGCCTCTACACAAGATCCCTTTTTGTTTCCTTTCACGACTAAAGAAACTCAAAAGGGGACGCGCCTTCCTTTCCAGAGCTGCAGTGCTAGCTCTCTGCTCTCGACTTCTAACGCTACCTCTGTAATCCCCCAGCCTGGCTTGTTTGGGTTGGATTTTCTTTTTTTTTTTTTTTAAATAACACCCATGTCGTTTTTGTAGATTTCTTTTTAAGATATTCCCTTCTCCCCGCCCCCTCTCTCTAGCAATGAAAAAAAATGTTGAACGAGAGCCAGCTGGCACGCACAAGAGGAGACTGAGAAATCTGCACAAAGGAGCTTCCTCCCTCACTTGCTGCTTTCAGCTCAAGAACAGAGCAGGGGAGGGGGTTCTGGTCCCCCCTCCACACATCATTCAGGCTGGAGCAGACAAAGGAGATTTACCATCACACCCCGGAGAACTGCCACCCAACTGGGGTAAGTTTCCTGAATCACGTTCACACAGTGGGAATCCAAGACCTTCCAAAACACACTGAAGTCCAGGGTTTCAAAACACACTGTTAAATCTGGAATTAAGCAATGTTTGAATGGAAGAGCTAGCAGGTCACTTTCTTTTCCTCATGATGCAAAAGACCAGGGGCCACGAAAGTTTGCCCAACCCTGGGCCAGCCTGGCAATCTGCCAGGAGCACGAAGGCTGCACCCACTTTGAATAAAATGGAGCCACCCTCCTGTTTTAATGGAGGTGCACCCCCAAGAAGACTACAGGTCCCAGCATGCAATGCAGCCAGATCCTTTGGCTAAAAGGAGAACAATGCATGTTAGGACCTGTCGTTTCCATAGGCTGCACCTTTGTATAGACAGTAATCTGACCTTGGACAGCATGTGGCTCATGAGCCATTCTTGGATCTTTTTTGTAATACAATGAGATCCTAGAATGAAAGGCATTACATAAGTGCAGAATATGGCATTACTGTATCCCTTCAACTCTGATTATAAGCAGCTCTTTGACAAGGAGCAGCAGATAACGAAGCAATTGGAGGTGTGGAGGGGGATAAAGCCTAGCACAGTCATTCTGAGAAGAGCTTGCCTGCATATGGCTGCTTTGGGGAGAAAACCACGGCTAAGCCTGCAGTGATGTTCAGGGGAGCTAGAAGTTGAAACTTCCGCCTGGCAACAAACGGTGTTGGACATATACAAATAAAAAATGAATGCATCTTGAAGCTGAGAAATCGAGCATCAAGTCAGAAAATGCAGAGTTAAGGTGAACACTGAACCTTGAGTCCACCTCCTGGGTTTCTAACTTTCAAATATGGCCTTTCCTGACAACCATGATCAATTACATCAATATGAAGAGGAATTTCCTATTAAACACCAAATACAGTAACATACAGTATACACAGCCTTCAGACCTGGCCTGATTTCAGAACTAGCCTGGGCTAAGTTTCAGAAAAAGCTTAGGCAGATTATTTTAAAACTCTTTGCTTGTTTATATTAGTTTATTTAACTCCAATGCCAAACGGACATTCATGAGAGAGAATATCTTGGTTAAAGATTGCAATGCACATCCCCACCGCACCCCATCCCTTTAGGTGAGGTCCAAGAACTCCCAAAGCACATCCCCCCAGAAATCTCCCAGCAAAACCAAGGAAGACCAGTCTTGACATTTCTGAGCTAAGAACTAAAGTAGGAGTTAAAAACACACACACACTCCTACCCCTTCACGCCTTTCTTGAAGTAGCAAAACTGGAGCAAACTTTTCTTTTATCCCTCAGCAGGTCACTCTTAATGTTGCCTTTAACTTGAGTTCATGGCACAGAATTCCTTTTTTTTTTAAAAAAAAGAAAAAAGTTGCTACTGGAATTTATAGTTCTTTAGATTTGCAAACCTTTGGTTTCAATGTCACCCAAGCCCTAGAGTTTTTGACCTACTGTGTACTGAACAAAATACACCTGTAAACCTTCGCTGGCAATCAGTGCAGCAGAAGACCACAGCCTTGCATCTCACATGTATTTAACACCTAGCTAAAACTTAATTTAACAACATGGCACTAACTAAATTCACTCTCAAGCAGAATTTATGCTAATATTGACAACTGAGCAAGAACCATCTTCATTCATGATATTTAGATTAAATCAATTTTACAGCAGATGTTCCAATTAAGAAGGCATCAAATATTATATTATTTATATTATATACTTGATATCTATACAGCACCACTGAACGCCAACACCCTGTAGGGTGGAGGATGACAGCTAAACAGTATAAAGAACATTACTACAATAACATTGGGGCAAACACCTGCTCTTAGTAAAAGCAACGTAAGCTACAATATCCACAAAGAAGGGCATCCATTTAAAATATCACGTCTAAAGAGTCCCTGCAGTAACTACATGCAACACACATTATCTGGAAGAGAATGAAGGGCTGAGCCAACCCATGCAGATTTGAACCTATGGTTCAAAAGAAATGGAAGGAGAATATTTCATATCCTGTATTTAGGCCACTAACTTCCACCCTCCAGGAGGACCTAAAAATTCCATCTCTATTCTCGATAACTTCTCATTTTCTTTCTAAACCAGCTTTTTTTGCTGAAGGAAGTGCTTCTTCCAAACACACACAAACCCCCAACCGTTCCCCAGGACTCCTCACTCCCCTTGAAGCTCTAAGGAAGGCAGCAGAGCAGGGATCACTGATCCTCCAAGCTGCAGAGATGGCTAACATCATCTCCCTAGCGCTTTCCAGTTTCAAAATGCTGTAGGAACATTAACTGCTTACTGCCCTGCTAAGTACAATCATCAGTTTACAGATAGGAAGACAGGCACACCCAGAGGTTAGGTGACATTCCCTACGTCACACTGCAACCCGGTGTCAAAACCAGAACATAAGCCTCATGACTGCTGGGGCCATGCCTAGCCCAACCCAGAGTGCCTCCCAAGCAGCCTCACACTGCATGCCGCTCACTGGCCCTAATGTCAGGGGAGAAACAAGATGCAGGGTGCGATTTTGGGGAATCTCCCAGCAGATCCCGCTGCAACACTGATCCTCTCCACTAAAGCTGGCTCAGAGGGCTGGCCCACCACTATCCGTGGCAGGACAACCAGACACCCCAAGCCAACACACGAGACAGCTAGTAAACATAGCATCAGCTCAGCATTAAACAAAAGGGTCAAGGGTGTGCCTGAGACCTAAGTCAGAAAGTATTCACAGCTCCATTTCCAAGCGGGACTCAGGAGAGCCACACGCTGGCGAAGCAGCAGTGAGGGCTAGACATGGATCAGGCAAACCTAGTACACAAGAGAGCTGTGTTCTAACCCCATTTTGACAGTCACTCTTCTGTCACCCTGGAAAAGTCGCATCCCTTCTCAGGCTCCAGTTTTCCTGTCTGTAAAATGGAGACGAGCAAAAACTCTATGAACGGCTCCTGTGGTTGAACTCTAAATATTGTTCCTGCACACCTGACAGCTAACACCTCATTAGCAGTCGTGGCAGCCCTTGCCAGAGGCCTACTCTTGTACGTGGTCATTTAGCTGTAACTATTTCTCCATGTAGACCAGTGTCCCCTTGCCATGCCTGTCCTCTGTATCACATGTGGCCAGTCCTCCTTTCTAACAACAGAGAACCAGAGTGCACTGCCCATGTGCTGCTCTGCATGCCTGCCCTGCAAGCACTCTAGCCCCACACAAGCACAATGGAACAGGCCCTGCAGCGCTCTGCGTGCATGCCGCCCAGATACTCTATCTCCGACCAAGCACAAGGGGACTGTTGCCCAGGTTTTCCCATCACACATTGATACAAGCAGTTAGGTAGCATAGTAGGTGCAGACACATACACACACACACTGCTGCGATGGCACAAAAGCTGCCGGGTCAACACAAACTAACTTGTAACCAGTTAAGGTGACTGACTCTATACTAGAAAAATTAGTACCCATATTACAGTGACTGCCAGCAACAATGCAGACGCACTAGTGTAGACAGGGCTCAGGCGTTTTACCGGGGTGTCATGAAAAACTGCTGGCTTACCAGGCAGGAACTTGTATATTTTTAGCTCCAACGCCCTCTACCTGGTTACAAGGTCACTGTTAAAAGCAGCATTGTGGACACAGCCTGAACAACAAATTTGGGCAAACACACACAACTGCCACCCAGTCCCAGTTGAGTCTCAGTGACGTTTTTAATAGGGGGACACATGGGATGAGGTTCACTTTTCACTCTCTCTCACACAGACAGAATGTCTGCTGGAAAAACTGAACTGGTGTTACTATATTGATTTAAAAATCAATCAAGTTGCGCTGTTTGAAAGAATCCCAAGCAAATGAGAAAGGGAGGTATGATAAACGGGATCGGGGGATCCCCATAATCTCAAGCGAGGGGAGGGGGAAAAGAATAACTTTGAAGAGGTAATAAAAGGCCCCATGAAGCCAGTGGGCACAAGTGACAGTGCGGGAGCTGGCAATGGACTGGGAGAAAAAGCTCTCAGTTTTTCCCTGCTGATCTAATGCCTTCAAGACACCTGGACAAACAAACACACATGATTCAGGGAGTCACAGACTTTACATCTCAACTTCGCCCTGGCTGGCATTGGAGCAGGGAGGGTGCTGAGTGGGGGTAACCAACTAGGCTCATCCCACCTTTAATTTATGGGATTCTTAGGGCAAATAGCAAGCTTCCCATGAAAAACCTCTCCTGTCAGCTCCAGTCACCTTGGCAAGTTACAGGGCTTGCTCCAAGCTGGCTGGGCTTGGAGACTGCTGTGAGTTCTGCTCCTGCTGCCTGAGGGAGAGAAGGGGGGAGGAAGACAGAAGGGGTGGGAGAGGTGGATCTGGGCTGTGACCGTAATAGCTACAGTAATTAGAGTGTTTCCAAGGGGCTAGTGGAGCTGTTCCCCAAGCAGAGGACTCCAGCGGGAGTGGGGGAAGGGAGGGCCACAGATAAAGCGAGCATGCCTCAAGCCGTCTGGATTCTACCGACTGGCGGGAAGGGAAACGTGGCAAGGGAAGTTTATTTCTAACTTCAAAAACTCATCACCAATGCAGGGAAAATAACTGGATTGATCCAAATGAGTCACGTGCACGGCAAAGCAATGGCTTCCAGCCACAGCTCTGCTTTGATCCCAGCCTCAGAGTCAAGTAGCACAGGCCAGGCAGGGTGCAGACAGCTGCAGCGCAAAGAGCCCCAGACTGCCCTGGGAGTGACCTCTCCACTGCCCTGATGGCCTGCCCCTCCCAAAAGGTCACAGGCCTGTGCGTCTGCCTGTCTCACTCCCAGGCCTCTCAATCTAGCAGACAGGCCGGATTCTAGGCCTCCGTGGGGAGACCACAAATGCACAGCACAGGCCACCTCAAATGCTTTAGCAGAAAAGGAAAATGTCTCCGACTCCAAAAAATGAAGGAGCTGCCACTTCGTCTACTAATGCCCTCAATTCCCCTCATTCAATAACCAATTAGTGCACCTTGGCGAGAGCTAGCTAGGGCTTCATTTGCAGGAGTAGAACGCACCCTACATTATGTGCACTCGTGATCTCTCTTGCTGTCAAGCGCCAGCCCAGGAGCAGTTTAGGAGAGGCCAATCAGACTGCAGAGCGAGATCTACGGACAGGCAGGAACAAATCCGAGTGCAGGGAATACTAGAAGGCAAAACCCCTTCAGCGATTTTTAAGGGAAGGATAATAAATAGGTGTATTTTCTAAAGTAATAAAGCACATTTGAAAAGCCAAGATAAACATCAGATTCTTGCTAATTCACACTAATGACCCATTGAAAATTACAGAATTTTGTGAATTAGCAAGTACATAAAGGAATACAAAAAAAGCAAGGCTAATGCATCAAAATGTACTTTGCTCATTTATTTTGTTAGCTGTAGTTCAGTTTTAATTACTCCGGGTGAGACTACAAATGCTAGGAAAGGTTCTGGGTTAGGTCTTGCAAAAATAATGAAATCTTCGCAACAGGGAACTTCACTATAGCATCTGCTACTAAATCTTTGGAGAGAGACCGCTAATTCTGGTGCAGATTAGCAAGGATCTACCCTAGAACAGCATTCCAAGTAGCACTACGGAATTAAGTCTGCAAAACACAGCATTAGATACCCCACTTTCATTCATTTGAAAGTTTGCAAAGAATTGTTCATTCAAGACTAAAACTGCCCATTCTTTAAGTCTCATATCAGAAATAAGATTCTGAGGTAGTTTTGAATAAAACCCTTCCATATACCTGAATTACCCAAGCAGAAAAATCTCTCATTTTTAAGAAACAAAAAAGATAAACACATTACACACTCAAGCTGCACAGGTGGTCAGTTTTCAATAGGAACCAAATCACTGCATGCAAAGACAAAATAACTAAATTACCAAGTTACAGATGACAAAAGCACTGTATAAAATGTATTAAAGTTTCCAGCTGTTTAACTGCTTAGGTGTATAGGCCCTGATAGAAGTACTAGCGGTTGTATTTAAAATCCGATGCTGCAAAATCACTCCACATCTTGACAGTGCTGTGGAGAGGGAAGGCACAAAAAGAGTCCTTTGGGTGTTTTTTGTTCACCGCTAATAAAAGGAAATAAAATGCAAAAAAATTGCCAATTTAAAATACAAAAAGTCAGGATTCTCAGACAGGAACCTTGACTGATTCACAAATACTATTTTCAACTATTGCTTGTCTTGGGTGCTGAAGAGAACACATAGTATATACGGATGCAGCTGAGTTAACATTGCTTTGGGCAACTAAACTTCCAGGTTTCTTGGTGTTCATATCTGAAACTTTAACACTGCTTTAGGTTTCTGCATTATATATTCCTCTCTAGACACACAAGCAGCCTGATGCTTGGATATCTAAATTAAATGTGCATGAACGTATCAATAAAAAAGGAAGGCCATACACTACAATGATGGCCAGGTGGTAAAGGCACAAGACAGGGAGAGAGGACTCCTGACTCTACGTGCATCTTTGGGAATAAGTCACTTCGTCTCGGTTTTTCGATCTGTAAAATAGGGATAACCCTACTTCTCCCATTCTCTCACTTCCAAGCAGTGCTGGGAGACACTGGTCATTAATATTTGGAAGATGCTAGGAAATGCAGATTAAGAGCTGAATTTCATTAACCCTGTGGTTTATATCTTGAATTAAGAATTAAACAACAAGCTTGTTTTTGGAATGTGCCCACTTCTGGTTACAGGGGACGACCTCTCTTGGTTCCATCCAGAATGGCTTGTTCACAGGGATGGAACGCATTTTTTTCTGAAGACCAAACAATTGTTGCCAATGGCTCAACACAACACAATTCAGGTAGGCATTATTTTCTTTGAATGGAGGTTTGCTGGGGCAAGAACCATGTCTTTACTTGCATTCTCACTGCGCCCCACAAAATAGAGCCTTGATCCTGATCTGGGCCTCTGGGTGCTGCTGCTGCAATGTCAGTAATAACAAAGATACAGATTTGGACATTTCCTCCTGCAGTTATACTTCTTCCACGCGGCCTTTCAACGTTGATCTCAGCAAGGTTCCAGGTCTGTCAGGTCCTTCAGCTTGCACCATCACAGTGTTCAGTGCATCTGAACTAGGCTGTGGTCTCCTCTGCATTAGGATATTAGGTCAGGATAACAACATCGCTCAACAGTGTGAAAAATCCACTCCCCTAAGTGACATAGTTATACCAACCTAACCCCCAGCGTAGACAGCGCTAGGTCGATGGGAGAATTCTCCCATCAGCCTAGCTACCATCTCTCAGGGAGGCAGAGTACAAGAGAACCCCCTTGTCGATGTAGCTACCACGCTTCACTTAAGTGCTACAGTGGCATAGATGCAGTTGCACCGCTGCAGTGTTTTAAGTGTAGACAGGCTCTCCACTTCTCAGCTCGACTGAGAGCAACATGGTGAAGGGACCAGGTCTCCCTTACAGCTTTACACCACAGAGCATATTTCAGAGCTCACTAAGTATCCACCTCCTGTATTTGTGAAACACCACAAAACCCACCATGATGAGCACTATTGGAGAATTCACTAGTAACGACACCAATGTCCTTTCAGTTCAGACAGCACTTTCCGCAGAGGTCACTGCAAGCCCTGAAGACACAACAGCAGATCTTGCCACAAACAGCTGCCAACTCTGTTCCTCATCACAATAACCCTTTGTGAGTTACACTAAAAAGCGCAGTACAAGAGGAGAGCAGTAGATGGGAATTTGGACTGTTGTAGGAACAAGCGCTTACGGGCACTAAAAAGGGGAGTGGAGGAATGGATCAAAGGTTAGGAAAACATCTGTCCGTATCTTCCAATGAATCCCCAAAGAGATGCCTGAAATCTCCCCTTCAACTGGGAATTGCCATGTAATCAACAAACTTGTAAAGGAAACCTTGTTCAGCCAAGCTAGAGACAACAGCCACACAAAGACTTTCTGTGCAAAGCTTTCAGTGGAACACCCTCCATTGCAGACAAGCATTCACTGCGCTCTGGCCCAGACCTCCTGCACCACAGCTCTGCAGGTCAGCGAAAGCCTGTCCTTCAGTGCGTGCAAGCAGCTGCTCCCACTGAAACCGTCACCAGCAGGCCTCACCTCCCTTTGTCATGGAACAGGCATGTGATCCGCGCAGTGTAAACATGTGCCCACAATTTTCTCTGGGCAGGGCTGTTTCTAATGCCAGATAATCCAGCCACAATGAGGACTGGAGCGTAAAAGCCTTAAAGGAAGTAGCTGTGCACACATTCCACATGTTGCATCTCAGAAACAGTGCACCTGGAACCATAAATACAACCATATTTACATAACACTCAGTAGCAGAGGGACAAAGAGACTTAATCCAGTATATGTAATAGTCCTATTACACTAGTGGCCAGAGATCCAATCAGCATCTGATACCCACTGGGCTAGGCATGTGCAAACACACAAGGAGATGTAGTCCCTGCCCTGAAGAAGTTACAGAAATCCTGGCTCAAGTCTGCCGAAGCACAAGGTCAAAAGAGACATAAAATGGCTCAGCTGAGGCCCAGTCTACACTTACCTTTCGGATTTGGCGGCAGTCGACGGGAGATACGCAAGTGACGTAAATCACTTGCATATCTCCCGTCGACTTCGCTGCATCTGCTGCACGTGCCGTCCTCACTGCACTGAGCCGACGGGAACAGCTGCACCACTTATCGGGGTGGTTTTCTTGCGTCGATTTCTGGATCGACTGAGCGGGTCTACACAGTCCGCTCAGTCGATCCAGAGCAATTGATCTGCCACCCTCAGTGTAGACCCAGCCTCAGTCTGGCTTCCTGATGAACATTTACCAAGAAGCACAGTGGGCAGCCAGATATATCAAGGTTATACACACCCACTGAACCCAAAACACACAACTACAGCCTCAAGCCACCACAAGAGACCTGGCTCTGCTGTACACTTAGGGACAGAATCCTGCTGTCAGCTGTCACACGTGTATCGCTCACCACAACCAATAGGCTCCACGTCAGCCCAGCCACATGGCTCAGTTATTGTAGGGTTGCCCATAAGTAAGTACTGCCTTAGTGGTGGGTTTCCAGGAGGGAGGCGGTATTAAAAGGGAAAACAGCACTGCAGCATGTAGAGAATTTGAAAAAAAAAAAAAAAAAGCAATACGGACACTGCAGCATATTCTCAGGCAAAACTGGTCCACATTAAATTTGACCTTTCTCAACAGAGTCCCATTAAAGTTTCCAGCATATTGGTGGGACGGTATATTCCTATATACTGCTATCACCCATCACACTGAAGAGAGGTGCACACATAAAGAATAAATCAGATTCTTAATGAATACTGGCCCATACTCTCAAAGGTCATTTATTCATTTTATTGCATGCACTTTGTTGTCTGCACATGGTCTGTTTAATGGCTCTCATGCAGTGGGGCTTCTTAGGCTAGGCCACCGGCTGTTCGTACTTCACTACATAGGTATTTCTCCCTATTCTTTCATAAAAAGACACATTCTTAGGTGGATTAATGATTGAAGAGAAATAAATACTTTAAAGGCAGAGTGGGCTTCTCCCCGGGGCCAGGAAGTACATGAACATGAGTGCATCACACATACAGCCAATATTCAGGCTGGGGGAAGCGTGAAAGAACCCTGCTACCCCATAATCCCAGTGGAGGAGGAGCTGTCCCTTTTGCTATATTCACAACTGCTGCTGCCCTTGTCTGGGACATTAATCCACACAGCAGCACAGGCCCCATCCCATGACACTGCCTGCCAAAACCAGTGTTTATTTCCTAAATGAATGGAAGAATAATAGGAAAGTGCATGTATGTAAGACAGACGTGTCTATGCGTGCTCACACATATAGCATGTAAAACTGAATAAGGAGCGGTTCAAATAACAGTCACGGAAAGAGGCGTAAAATCCAAGACGTGGACAAACAATAGAAAGCGTCCCACTTGGAATAGTCCCAATGTGTCCTGGCTAAACTCTAGTTCAGATCATTACAGCCTGCCTGCTGATTTTCTCTGGTGGTTTTAACAGATATAGCATTCTTATCCCAAACTGTGCAATCCTAAGCAACTGACGTTTTCCACCCTTGAAGTGGCAGTATTTCAAAGGTGCATATGGCTCACTTCCCACATCTTATATCCAACCACAGAGATTTTAGGAGGTAAATGGGTGTCTGAGGATGGAAGTGGGGAGAAAATGGTAAAGCATTACTTTACTAAAATGCTTTCATTTCGAAGCTGGTAACATTTTGCCTGTAAATTACACTATAAGAAAGCTAATCAAGAAATACGATGATTGGATTTTCTAAATACTCTGTGAGGTTATGTACAGCCAACAAAGACCTAGAACGATGCAGCATAACCCTGTGCCAGAGTCACTGTACAGAGCATGGAAACAAGTTTTCATCAATACATCCAGACAAGCAAGGCTATGGAAGGGATCTCCTATCCCCCACAGTGCCCTGTTCCCATTGCAAGGCTAGCCACACAAGGGCCAGCTGTGCCGAGCAGGTGATTCAGCACAGACAGTGGCACTGCGTCCTTACTTTTCTGAAAAAAATGTGCCAATGAGATCTTCATTGTCCCTTTCAAAAAAAAAAATCTGTGTACAACCTCTCGACCAATGGCAAGAGCCTGCCTGGTGCAGGGACAAAATAGCCTGCAGGGAGGCTCTTGAGATGGAGCAGAGCCAAGTCTCACAGAAAGACTTGAACCCATGACCTTCTGTGTATACACAATGGGTGAGTGAGAGAGCACAGCTTTATCTCGGGAGCAGCAGTTCTCCTCACCCCTCCACTTCACTCAGCTAAATGCAGACCAATCCCAGCACAGGCAGTTTGTTCCTTACGACAGCCCAAACTGGTGTCACCCAGAGACATTTGCCCTTGCTTCTGCAATCGAAAAATAACCCCACTTGGCAGCTGGCCCTAGAGCAGCCAAGATAAACCCTGCACAGGTTACATTCCAAGCCCAACTCTTCCTCTGGCCAGGGACCAGTCTACCTTCGAGCCCTGCCGCATTCCAGAGAATGAGACACGACAACTGAAGTCAAACAGATTCACTCGCAGTCCAATTCTAGGTACCTTCCGCTTCCAGTGTTCCCCTGCCCCCTTCCAGATGGAGGCCATGCCAGGCAAGCCTCTCCAGTGGCCCAGCACGCTCCAGGAGGAGGCTTTACACAACAGCAGCACCAGGGCTCCAAGGACAGTTACTAGCACTTCCCTGAACAGCCTAGCAATGAAAACAGAGGATCAAGGGACACAATCAAAACCGCCTTTAATTAAGGGCAGCTAAGGCAATCTGAAGTGCCTTGCCTAGGATTGTGACACACAGATGCCACTGCCTCTGGGCGCCCAGGAAAAACTGTTTGGAGAGACAAGATTTTTTTCCCACATTGACTGTTTGCATTTCAGTGACGGAGTCTCTTGGAGAATTTAATTCTCTGTGAGCTGTGCTGAGAAAATCCCCCAGAAGGGCTCTGTCCTTTTCCCCTCTGTGAGCCCAACACCGAGGACCTGAAATTGCTGTGGGCTGCTGTCTGTCTCGCTTTCTCACACACACAACACGCACCCACACACAGAGGTCAGATGTTCTTCCTCCTCATCGAGCATAGGCCCAAGGGGAGAAAAGGAAATCAGTCTCATCAGAAAGCACCGTGATCAAACCCACATTGCAAATAAAGGAAATGGAGAAAGCTGCGGTGCCAGCACAACGCCCGGAGGCTAGGAGCCTGCCGGGACGCAGCCTGGCACAGGGCACACAAACCTCCCCAAGAACTTGCTTCCCCAAGCTCTCCATTCCCGCCATGGCGAGGAGAGGGGTGAAGGACCTGGGCAAAGAAGGGAAAACCAAGCCCGCTGGGATCAGAGATCACTCTCCACGCTGCCCTGCCTGCTAGCCCCGTCTACCCTCACCCCTTACCCACTCCCCTGTTCCCCGAACCCCGCACGGTCCAGCGCCTGCTCCAGCCAGCACCACCACATGCCTCACCCTGGGGCTGAGGGTCCCAGGCCCCACAGCCAGCCAGGGCACAGCACCCTGCCGCCAGCCCAGGATCTGGCCCCTCCCTGGCCCTGGCCCTGGCCTCCACCCCACATCCTGCTCCTCCTGAGCACTGACCCTGCCCCACATCACCCGCCTGTGACCCCTCGCACCCTAGCAGCCCCTGACACCCCCAGCCCAGCATGCCCCAGGAATCCCCCTGGCCCCCAGCCTGGCCCCCAAAACAGTGCGGGGGGGGGCAACAGACAATGGCAGTGGGGCCCTAGCCCCCTCCACCCCCCCACACCACGAGGGCTCATGCTCGCAGGGGGGGGGGTCGCAGCCCCACCACACCACTGGGGGGGTCACGGTCCAGGGAGAGGGTCCCAGCCCCCCCACACACCACCGGGGGTCACACTCCACCCCCCCACCACGGGGGGGTCATAGTCCAGGGGCCTCCCCCACACCACCGAGGGGGCCCACTCCGAGGGGGGATCCCAGCCCCCTCACCTCACCAAGGGGGGTCACGCTCCGTGGGGGGTCCCAGCCCCCTCACACCACCGAGGGGGCCCCGCTCCGAGGGGGGATCCCAGCCCCCTCACCTCACCAAGGGGGGTCCCGCTCCGCGGGGGGGGGTCCCAGCCCCCTCACCCCACCAAGGGGGGTCCCGCTCCGCGGGGGGGGGTCCCAGCCCCCTCACCCCACCAAGGGGGGTCCCGCTCCGCGGGGGGGGTCCCAGCCCCCTCACCTCACGG